>JAJIYU010016699.1:0-12009 GCA_030144865.1 Tinospora cordifolia | reverse complement strand
TATCTTGTTTAAATTGGCTAAAATTATGATTGGTGGGTAATTTTGGTTAAGTCAGCAAGTAATTAAGTTGATAGGTTCTAAAGTTTTTCCACATATCCACTAGCCTATTTGAACTTTTTTTTTCATGAATCCTACCTATGATTTTACAACATATACACTAGTTATTTCCCGAGTTTTGATCACCATGCACTCACTCACTTGTTTGTAACTCACTCAGAGCTATCAAATTGACGCCTTTTTGTATTTCTCGAATATCACATATCGCATACAAGTCACATAGAGCTTGTCAAGGTCAAACGATCATCTATGCTAACACAAAATTCATGTATGATGCCACCTTGATTCACATTGTGCCAACTTAGATATAGATGAAGGTGACATTCTCACACTATAAAATGAAAGCTTCTTTAATATAGAAAACTAGTTGACAAATAAAGATCTATTATATTTTTCTTAATATTTTGATTTTTTTTTTGAATGACCTATAAGTTGAAACTCCATGTTTTAAACTAAAAAAAGGGAAAAAAAAAAATCAAAAGTTGTCTTAAAGAATTTAAGAAATGATTTTATTTTAAATTGTGTTATTAAAAATAATATAAGACAAATAAAATTATTATGTCACATTGATTGACAAGTGACTTCCATTGCTATCAAAAATATCTAGATTTAATATCATGCACCACAACAAAGGTGACAATATTTATTATAAATATTTTATATAATTTTTTTAAAATATTAATTTTTAAATAATAGTTTATAATGATCTCAATTATTTGACCCTTTTTTTATTAATATCACCTATCTAGAAAGATCATATAAATTATATTCCCCTTTATATTTATATATTTCAGGTTTTATGTGACTTGGGATTGCATGACAAAGGCACACCACAAAATATTTACCACCTTTTAGCATATTATTTGAAATTAATGTTTCATAAACCATCTGCAGTTGCAGGCATACTGTCTGGGCTGCCTCTCCAGGAAACCAACTTCTCCACGCATTCGGTATCAAAAAAAAAAAAAAAAAAAAAGAAAATAAAAAGAAGAAAGAGACTTTCATAAGCTAGGAACCTCATGCTAGAATACATATAGGGGCAATTCCGACATTTCACATTACAGGACCTGAAAGTTAACGTAATCTGCCCTGGCTTTATCGGATCGTTAATTATTTATTGTTTATCGCTTTTATCTTTCTTTTTTCGTTTTTAAGGATAAAAGAGCGAAAAACCCGAAAAAAGCGAAAAAAATTCAAAAAATAAAATAAAAAACAATAAAAACAAGAGAAACTGACGCCATGAAAAAGAGAACGGAATCTGGGATCGATTGGGTCAATAGTTCAGCAAGGTCGATCTCGTCCGCTCTGATTTCTAGGGTTTTATTTTTATTTATCTAGTTTCTGTCTCAGATGTCGGATTGTTTATAAAAAGTCGTTGATTTGAGGGAAGACAAGGGGGTTTATCGGTAAATTTGAGAGTGTATTTGATCGTCTCGACTTGATAGTTGAAGCGATTGAGTGGAATGGTTGTGGATTCGCTGAGGTTGCTGTAATTGGATGGTTGGCGGATCTGCTGTTTGAAAGTGTTACTGTAATACGTGATGGATTCGCGAGAGGTTTGAGGAATTCGTGTTATCTGAAGGTTATTTCTTGTTATTGTTTGCGGATCAGATCGGAGTGGGGCGGTTCGCGTGGTTAATCTCGATTCCGTTTGTTGTTCTGCTATTCCTGTTGATCTCGTGATTCACCTTATCGATTTTTCTTCTCAGAGTTATTCACTTTGCATTAGGGGGTTCCGGTGGAGAATTAGGGCTGGATTGTTGAGAGAACCGTTTGGAAAAGTTTAGTGAAGATCGGAATTGAGGAATTGTTCTTCTTTTTCAGTCAATTTAGGTTGCTTGGTTTTCAGCTTTGGAATCGTGAATTGGTGTCAGGAATTTGTTCGGTTCTCCACCGTACTTTCTATTCAAAAAAAGGAGGCTTTAAATTATTCATTTATATTCAAAAAGAAGGAGAGGAATCGTCTTTGGAGTTCTGCGGATCTGTTCTTTCTTGATATGCTTTTTTTTTTTTAAATCCTTTTCTTTTTAGTTGGCTTTTCGGAAGTGAAAGAAAGGTGGTAAAGATTAGAGCCCGTGCACTATAAGCTTCAAAGGGCCCCAAGGTTTCGCCTTTGTAACACCTTTTGTTTAAGCTCTTGAGGATTTCTCCTTTTCCTGTGGATCAAACGTTTGTGAAATTTGATCCAAATTCATCTGAGAATTAATCATCTTGTAGGAATTTCTCTTCCTTTCGTGCTTTGGGCACGGAAAGAAGGTATTTATTGGGGTGATTTTTTAACGATTTCTGACGGATTCGTCTGTTGAAAATAGTGGTTGCAACTGGCTGGTTGGTCTGGAGTGCATACTCAATATCATCAGGGCCCTGAGGATGGGGTCCTGCTTGTCCGCAGATGGGAGAAACTCCCTCTCATATTCACCGGCTTCATCGCCCATGGCAAGGAAGCAAAAGAAGTCTACAAAGAAAAGGCCAGGGACGCAGAGCTCTTCATTTGACTCGAGAAGAGAAGAACGGTTGCATAGAATTCCGGGTAGAATGTTCTTGAATGGTGCAAGCGACGTTGCTTCTCTGTTTACGCAACAGGGCAAGAAAGGGACCAATCAGGACGCTATGATTGTCTGGGAGGTTTGGTTCCTACTCTTCTCTGTGCTCAACTTTTACCATTTTATATTCCTATTTCTTTTGTTAATATTATGTATGTATTACTTTATAAAGTGTTGAAATTTTGAAATGAGACTTTTTAGTTTAGCTATTCTAGTTATGTTTCACCATTGGAAATCAGAGTTCACTCTGCTGGGAGGCTGTTTTACTCTTTTATATGAATAGCTTACAAATGTCTTGTAGATGTAGAATCTAATTGGTTGCAATTAATTCTTTTTGTATTTTTGTAAGTTATGTTAACTTAAATTTCTTGCACCAACTCATTTTAGTACAGATATGATTGTTTTATTGTATAAAGTTTGACCAGAGTTTTTTTTTGGGGGAAATTCAATTATTTACATTATCTTTGTTCTAGATCTGTTCAGATGTTTCTCTAGTTTTGATTATTCAAATCAGAATTGGCTTCTCTGCTATCACCATTTTAACATATTTGGTTGTGTATAAATGCTTCATTTTATTTATGTTTGCTATATTAGATTATTTTTCAGTTATTTTATTATTATGTGTTCATTTTTGGTGATTGATGCATGAGCATCAATCTGTTTTCTTTCCTTTTTTTTTTTTTTCCCCATCTTTGCAAAAGCTCCTATTGGGCTTTTGGTTTGTCATAGCAATGGTCAAATACAAAGCAAGCCCTTTTGAAAGCCATGGGAAAGAATGTTAAATGGAGACAGTCTATCTGATAGCACCACAGAAATTGGCGGCCCTTATAGGAATAGCATTCATATTGCCACTATTTTTGTTAATGCTTACTTCTTTGTCCCCTTCTACAAGAGTCACTCATATATCTATAATCCATACCCTCAATTCAAATAAAGTAAAATGAATCTAAGAAATAGTGGCAATCACGTGCTTTTTTTTTCATCATATTATTTCCTTTTGATTATGAGAAATAGTTGATATGTAGTGCCCTTGTTTATGTTTTCCAGAATTTTGGTTCAAGAACAGACACAGTATTCTGTGGGGTTTTTGATGGTCATGGTCCATTTGGCCACATGGTGGCAAGGAGGGTCAGGGACTCTCTCCCTTTGAAGCTCAGTGCGCACTGGGAAGTTAATATAGGCAGTGAAGATGGACTGAAAAGCAACAGTAGTCTGGTTGGAAGCATGAACTCTGATGAGGCTTCCTCTTTGTATGATGAAGAATCCGGGGCATCCATGGATGTTGAGGAAAAGGAAAAGCTTCCTGAGATCTTTCTGACACTGAAAGAGTCCTTTTTGAAGGCTTTTAAAGTAATGGATAAGGAGCTAAGAGTGCACCCGACAATTGATTGCTTCTGCAGCGGGACAACAGCTGTCACTCTGGTTAAACAGGTAAGCTATATGCGTACTTTCATGCTTTTGATAAGTTTTACTTGTAGCTCTTTCTCTGTTATTTACACTTTTTCTTTATGTAGGGCCAAGATCTTATTATTGGAAATGTTGGTGACTCAAGAGCTATATTGGGGACAAGAGATCAAGATGATTCTCTTATTGCAGTTCAGTTGACTGTAGACCTCAAACCAAATCTCCCAGGTTTGTCTCTCGTCTGTGCATATGTGTATTTGTCTGACTAATTTTGTCATATTAACTGTGATAATGACCATTTCCAAATTTCATTTTAATCATAAGTTTGATGTGGAGAAACTGTTTGTAGGCAAGTATTGTAAGTCGTATTCAACCTAAATTTTGGTTACTTAAAAATCAGAACAAGTTTGGGGAAAGTCTAATTTGATGTGAAGAATGGCATGTTATCTAACTACTTTAGATAATTAATAGTAAAATTTCATTTGAATATTTGGAAGATTCATGTCTCCTGCAAGATATGCTAAAGAAGGGAAAAAAAAACAATGCTTATATATTTGAAACATATTTAAGCTTGAATTATAATGTTAATAGATTGTGCATTTTAAATTCCTCATCTCAGGCTCTCAGCTATATCATTCTATTATTAATATTGTCTTCTCATCACCTATAATTTTATTTCATGGTTGTTCTTTTGGCTTTAATAATTTTCTCTTTTAAGTGTAATGGTATTCTTGTTTTATATATAAAGTCTGAGCATGCCTCTCCAATTCAGCCATCTTGCTACAATTCAAGGAACAACATTTTCTTTAATATTTATCTGCAATGGTTGCAAAACAAAGTTATGTTTTTGTGACGGACAAAATTTAGGTCATAAGGCTGGAAATTAAAGTTTATTAAATGCGATATTCTCCAATGCAATTTCATGCTTGGATGGTTGATCACAGCTCATTTAACATAAAGATGACGGTTCATGTTGAGCATGTATTTTGGGCCAGCCAGTCGTGATTTAAGTCAGAATTTGATGTTGTGTCAATTTTGCCATATTTTGTTTGTTGTTTCACTTCTGTTTTGGTGATCATTTATTTATTTATTTATTCTTAAATTTTACAATTTTCTTCTTGGGCGCTTTCTGCTTTTTTCTCTGTTTGACAAAAGTGTTCCTATAGCAATGTGTTATCTTTGCTTCAAACTATCAGCTGTATATATCTGGCTTGGACAAGAAAAATTGTGATTTTGAGAATGATAATATTCTTTCATTCTTCTTTGTACACTGTTATAACCTTAAATGCTTTATTGGTCTTTATGTGGAAACTTTACAACTTACTGCGAGAGTTTTCGCACGAATGAGATTAGTAATCGTGGGAAACATTCTCTTTAACTTTTTCTATTCTCTTTTTTGAGGCCAAGGCTCTCAAATTCCAAACATGTCATTTATGTTCAAAGTGTTATAATGGTGGAAGACATTGTAATAGTGGAAAATAAAGTATAAAAAGCTACAGAGAACTTATTAATTTATTGACTAAATTGTATCTTAAACTTTTGCTTGCACTTTCAGGGGAAGCAGAGAGGATCAGGAAATGTAAAGGGCGAGTGTTTGCCCTTCAGGATGAGCCAGAGGTTGCTCGAGTTTGGCTACCAAATAATGATTCACCTGGTTTAGCCATGGCCCGAGCTTTTGGAGATTTCTGCCTCAAAGATTTTGGCTTAATCTCTGTGCCTGAGATTTCATATCGGCGCTTATCTGAGAAGGATGAATTTATAGTGTTGGCTACAGACGGGGTAAGATAAGAGGAACTGTTTTCTTTTCTTTTCTTTTCTTTTTTTTATTTTTTTTAATTTTTAATTTTTTTATTTTTTACCTTTGGTGTTTTGATTACAAATATGCTTGGCATTTTACTTGGGCTGATGTTAGATCAACGTCGTGTCCTAAAAACAAAGTAGTAGTAGTCTTTTTTTAGAAGAAACAAAACTTATATTATAATTAGAACTAACATAACTTCAAGATTGTTCTATACTAATATAAAATTGTTCATGTACCTCCAGCCTGTTCAATGTTTCAGATATTTACCACTAACAAAAAAATTGATGCTTCTTGTTGCTAGACTGAACCTAAGTCTGATAAAATTACTGCTCGTTGAATTCACAAGTCACAACATTCTTAAACAATATTATGGTAAACGGCAGGTGTGGGATGTCTTATCAAACAAGGAGGTGGTGGACATTGTAGCCTCAGCTCCTACGCGATCCTCTGCATCAAGGTTCCTGGTTGACACAGCTGTGCGAGCATGGCGATCGAAGTACCCTACATCAAAGATTGATGATTGTGCTGTGGTCTGCCTCTTTCTTGACTCTAATCCAAACACTTCCATTGCAAGAACTGAAGAGCAAACAATGCTAGTTGACCAAGTCCATGCTAGCGAAGACAAACAAGGTAGCCTCAATGGTCCAACTGAGTTAAATCGATCAGGCACCGTCCGAACTCCTGAGATAATGCCAGAAGATGCTGCCGAACACGCTGCAAAGCTCTCAGCTAAGCAAACAGGACTTGCAGAAGAAGACTGGTCTGCTCTTGATGGTGTCTCGCGTGTAAACACGCTGCTGACACTGCCAAGGTTTGTTCCTGGGAAGGAGGAGATCAAAGCCATTGGAGAGAAGAAAGCTCGGATCTGAAACGTATTAAGGATGCAATGTTGGAATTAAATTTCTGGTTCAAATCAGCTTTACGAGTAATTTATTATTATTATTATTATTATGTTCATTGTCATCACCATTTATTCTTGCCATTTTACAATTTTACTTTGTTATACTGATGGTTTCGCTGTCTACGGAAAACGAAGGAAGTGTCATGTAGGGGGCGTCATCTTTTTGTTCTTTTTGATTTTCTTTTGTTATTTTGGATCGGAGAGATGGGCCCAGCTGTATTAGTGTGTCTGGGGAATCCTCCTTTCTGTCTGGCTTGCAAAGCGTAGGTAGAATTGGAATTTTGTAAAAACCAACTCTCCGTGAACTGTTTTGCTCTTTCTTTTAGTGTGATTTGTTGTCATTAGTCTGTTAATAAATCTGTGAAGTTGAAGGTCAGTCTTCTTATTGTCTGGAACTAATTGTTTCTCTTCATGATGTTTTACATATCTTCGCACATTTATGTTCATTGGGTTTAAGGTTTAATCTCGAGCTAACATGCGTTGTGAGAAGCACAGTTGAAGGGGGCTTTCAGAAGTAGCAAGGGGGAAGAAGTTCAGAGCAGGGCAGAGCAACCTGGTTCAGTGAAGGGACAACTCAGGTATTATCTAGTAATTTCGGTAACGTATATTTGTTATTTGTCTTATAAGAGAGGAAAGAGAATTACAACGGAACTTTTGAGCAAAAAGAAAGAAAATCTTCAATATTAGGGCTTCATCTCCTATGTTAATTAAGGTATAAATGTCAAAGCCTCTTAGAGTCATTTAACAGACCCTGTTTTCAGGTTAAGGAAATTTCAAGTTTCAGTTCAATGTTGCCGTGTATTTTGGGTTTGGAGTAGTTATACACGTTTAGTATATAAATTAAGGGTTGCCAAGAAGACTCTGTTATTAGTGCAAGATATACTTAGAACTTGGAAGAGTAACTTTTAGGTATAACACCTGGGGAAATACCCGTTACTGACTTTCCTCGAATAGTTGATGGATTGGCTTATCAATAATGTGTGTCAAAAAAGTATATTATCAAAGCATTTCTCTACTTGGAAATAGGGGTACGAACAGGGTGGTCTATGCAGCATTAGCAAAAGGACAGTATAAACAAATGACATGGTATTCTGTCATTTCATCTTTTTAGTTCTCTTTTTTTCTGAGGAGCATTCCTAGTCATAGCATAAATGATGGTATTTCCACCATATATCTGAAGAAGCACATGTATGAAAATAAGAAATGATAGCTCAGTAGACTTTCAAGAACATAGACACCCTTAAATTAGAACTCAGTGTCCTGTCGTTCCATATAATCAATCAAGCTTTAGATGTAATCATCCACTCGAATCGAGATGAGAAATGGAAAGCAACTATTTATTTTGAAAACATCTAATGCATGCCTGTTTCTACTCTCTGTTTTTGTTTCTTCTGAATTTGTTTCATATGCTCTGTGCTGCTAACCATCGGCCATAGAAGGTCAGTGCCTCTCTTGGCTTGTACTCAGGAACTGTGTGCCCAGCTCCCTGAAACAATAAGAGAAAACTTTTTAACCATTCTGTTCTAGCAAACATCATTAGAATGCAGATTATGATTCTGATGGAGGCTTGTATATATCTATAAACCTTTATAGTGAGGAAGGTGAGATTGTTCTCGTAACCCTGAAGGAACCTGCAGAGAAGTAACAAAAAAATGACCCAACTGTTGTTAGAAGCAGATCATCTTTAGTAATCATTTTCTGCAACCCTGTTGCTTCAGAAACTGCAATAGAGCATAGGACTCTGAAGAGTAATTGTTAAGCATGGGATTCGGATGGCTACTAGAAGACATACCCTGCGACTTGTTCAGCGAAGAACCACGGCCTCCATTGATCGACAATCTTATAGCCGAGTGACCTAGTCCATGCTTGGCTACCAGTAAATGGCACGCACATATCGTGATCACCACTGCAGAATGAGAGATAGTATGTTACAAGAAGTGATAACCAGAAGGAAAATGACCTGGCTCACCCACCAAATGAACCTGTTTTAAGCGAAATAGTGCTGATTTTATGACATGAACAGAACAACCAAGCTTCTGTCTTTCTTGCTTCATTTATGTTCAGTTCTTCCTCATTGGTTCTTGCTTCTTTATTAGCTTTTTTTAATTAAAAAAAATTATAATTGCAAGGCTACACAAAATTTTTTAATTAAATTAATATTTTTATTTTAAAGAAAATAATTTTTAAATATTATTAATTATTTTTTATTTTAATCTTAATCATACCAAACATAAAATAACATTAATTTTATTCCTATTCTTTTTACACCAAACGCAAGATAATTTTATTTTCAATCCTATTTTATCCTACAAAAATAATTTTATTCTAATATTAAATTAATAATTTCCAATTAAAACAAGCATAATAATCATGCTTCCGGCATGAAGTGCTTTTCTCACATGAAAAAAAAAAAAAAAAAGATCTAAGGTTGGCGTAGGTACCTGAAAATAAGAGCGCGATATCCTCTGGTTGTGAGGTTTCTGTGGTAAGGTATCATGCTTCCGGCATCATGGTGAAACTGGATTCTGCCTGTGCACAGATCCCAACTGTAGCTTTCCTAGATGTTCACAGATCCCGACAGTACAAAAAGAAAGGTAAATTTTGCTTGAAAATCTAAGAGAGTACGTTGGAAAAATGAAGATGAATAGATGTTCACATAACAACCTCTATGGCATGAAGTGCTTTTCTCACTGCTGCATTGTTCAGCCATGAAGTAGCAACCTCGTCATCCTACAATGCCATAAGATTATCATTGAAATTGGAAACTACATCAATTTTCTTGAGAAAAAGTTTGCAAGAGATCCAAGAAAAATTAAAATCTCATCCTCATATTTTTTTTTCTTAATTGCATTCTAATTTTCTTGAGCAGAACTAACCCATGATTAAGCAAATGGCTCGTAAGCCTTAGTGAGTAAAAGAAGTTGTAAGAAAGGAACAAACAACAATCTGATTATAACTTCCAAGGAGATAAATTCTAAGTTATAGAAAGCTAAACAAGTGATGATCTTGTTATAACTTACAGTGCATGGAACATTGGAGTTCTTTAACAGTTGAGGCCATGTTGGAACAAGCCCATCTCTTACTGGTGCTCTAAGAGGCCAAGCACGTCCAAACATCCTTTTCCTCACAGAAAGAGGCCTCTCAGTCTCACCTAATCTCCTGAAGCTAGAGGGCAACTTGAGATTAACAGCTGCAGCAATTCTTGATAGTGGACCATGGTAGCATGGCTCGAGGATGTCATATATGTTTACATCAGCTATGACCTGCATGGATATGAATACAAGAGAAAATCTAATAGTCCCTTCTTTCTTTTCATAAAACATGAAACACCGCTTGAAGAATCTAAGTATGAGGCTATCTTGCCTGATCAACTTTACCAAGTGACCCACTACAACTTTCATTGATTGGATTCCAGTAGTGTCCTTTGCAGGCAGAATTGACCTCCTGAGAAATGTGCCATGAAGAAGATAATTTTGATAAATAGAGGACTAGAAGGAAAACAATATCATCTTTGTTTATAAACCACTAGATCTAAAAGTTATAACTATTAGATAAGGTCCAACAATGTAATACAAATCATTAACGTTTTGTTCCTCACGTGCATAATGAGGTCCGAACACATGGACTTAATTTATAATTGGGAGGAAAGATGACTAAGAAATGAGATAAATGAGCAAATATAGTTGTAATGAGGTCTGAACACGAGACCTTTTAAACAAACATTATTCCTGATACCATGCTAAAAATCATTTAACCCAAAAGCTATAGTTATCAAATAAAGGTTCAACTATGTATATCAATCATGAATTTAAAAATTATTAACAATCTTCAAACGACAGAATTTGTGGCACTCAGATTCAGGTGTTGGGTGTGCATGTCTAGGACTCATTTGTTTTTCTACTTGAAGGATAGTTCAACTTGGGTAAAATGCGCCAAAAATTTTGATAGGGGTACTACTCAGATATGGAATATGCTTATTCCTCCTCCTAATCATCTCGTCTAGTATTCTCGACGCTCAAATGGAACATTGCACCTTAGTCATTTTCTTCTTCTTCTTATGTTTGTGAAGTGTCTGGTGCTACTACTGTAATTGGAAATACACTGAAGTGATCCACACACCAGGAATAGATCATCAGAGATTAGGCCCATTCCATGTGCGAATGGGACCAGCGCATTGCCATCAAATTCAGTATCTGTCACTCCATTCCCCACCATGTAACCCTGTAAAAATGAATTTGAAGTCAAACAGAAGCGCCATTATTAATTCACCACAAAAGAAATACAAATTTGACAACGAGTGGGACCTTAAAGTTGAGCTTAGGCATTATGCCAGCATCGATTCCTGCAGAAGAAAAGGAGAAAAGAAGAAAACAAGAAAAGAAAAAGCTTGTAAGTTACGATAGAGTTATATTTCCAAACCACCAGCAATTCAGATCAGCATAGAATACCTTTAACAACTTCAGCAGCAAGAGTTGGCACATACACTCCTGCATATGACTCCCCTGAGATGTAAAACGGGTTGGGAAGGAACTCTGGGTATTCCTCAAACCACTGCTTGTTCATAAAAAATTGAACTTAAAATTTACTATAGAACTAAAATTTAAATAAAAAAAAAAAATCAAAGAAAAGCATTTGATTTTATCAGGGTCAAATCTGCATTTGCCATAAATCTAGTCTTGAACTTGCCCAAATCAACAATTGATGTCATGGTTCAACAACTTAGCTAAAATTTCATGTGACTTCAAGTTCATCCTAAAGTGTGTTTGACAAGTTTAGGAGCACAATTTAGAATTACTAGAAATGTTACTTAAATTTGTTGAGGGAACACCTTCAGGAGAAAAGCATGTGTATCAGAAGCGGTCTTTAGGTCTCCTGTCTCATAATCTTCTGAGTTGTTCGAGTAGGACAATCCAACACCTGCTGGAGAATCTAAGTAAATAATGTTTGAAACCTGTAACAACATAAACATTTGTAAGGATCTGAGCTTTAATTGCCATCAAAGTTATAATCATTATTCCAAATAAAATCTAATAGTCTCATGGGAAAAGAAGTTACACACACAAACCTTAGACCAACTGTATGGATTAAGATGCAATGTTGGGATTCCATCAGGCTTTCCAGCTTCAAAATTGAATGGACCTGCCATGAATGTGGGAAGAAGACAATTCTAATGAAATATCTGAATCCATTAATTGAACACATTGAACGGTCCTGGCACCCATGACAGAACCATGACATAAATTCTACTATCTACCAAAAATTTCTAATGCCCATGTGCTGTCATAAATTTGTGGATTAGAGGT
>JAJIYU010016698.1:0-12015 GCA_030144865.1 Tinospora cordifolia | reverse complement strand
CTTGGCAAAACAGTCGACGTGTGCATGGTACGCGGCTAGCCAATCCATTCCTAGTATAGCATCAAACTCTAGGAACTCTAACACCCGAAGGTCAACAATGGTCTCCAAGTCGCCCAACCTCAACACGCAACCTTCACAAATCAGGTTAGGGTAAATGCGTTCCCCAGCTTTAGTACTCAACATGAGCCAGGTGGGTGACCTAAGGGTTTTAAATTCCAATCTGTCTATGGCGTGTCCAGAGACGAATGATAAGGTAGACCCAGCATCAATCAACACATATAAGGTAGAATCTAAAATAGAAACAAAAACCTTCTACCAAAGTCGTGGTAGCCTCTGGATCAGGATGTGTGATGGCCTGTGCTCTCCCTCGAGTGACAGGAGTGGTGGGTACACTAGAAGCTAGAACAAGCATAGGGCACTCATATCCTCTGTGGCCCGGCTGACCACACTAATAACATATAAAACGATGTCCCTGCATAGCCTAGTATGTTTGGGTCGGCCCATAACCTCTATGTCCTGAATCTCGGCCCCTTCCTTGACCTCTACATCGGGCCACATAATGAGTCTGTGGTTGACCCACTGGCTGATATGTTTGAACTGGGGTGGCAGCGATCAAGACTAAAGAAGATGGCTGATTCTGCTCCCCTCTGGACTGTCCTCCCAAGTACTTCCTCTTCCTCGGGTATCTAACTGCTCGAGCTCCACCTCGATAACCTCCTGGAGTCAATGACTGGGGTTGTAACTGCTTCTGCGGCTATACTATGGCACCCTGTACTATCTGGACCATCGGGCGCTCATCTCTCCCATCAGTCATAAATTGTAGCGCCTGCCATTGAATGGTTTCAAGAATAGCCTTAGTAGCTGTCGATGTCGCCTGCCTAATATTGGTCTTCAGCACTCGGCAAAAGAATCCTGTTCTCTCCCTCGAGTTACCCACTAACTCAGGTGCATACGCCTCCAGTCGAAGAAATCCGTGGGTATACTCTCGTATCGACATGTCCTCCTGTCATAGGGTCAGAAATTCCACCTTCTTGTGTTCCCTTGGTGTCTCAGGAACAAAAGCGGTCAAGAATAATTCCCAAAAATGGGCCCATGTAGTAATTTGACCCTCTATAGTCCGATTGGCCTTCCACTAGATCGCGGCCTCATCTTCAAGCATATGTGTAGCAAAGAACACTTGGTTCTCCTCCGAAAACTTCAACGTCTCAGCATTCTTCTCAATGTTGCGAAGCTAGTTCTCCGCTACGTCTAAACTCAGACCCCCATGAAACTCCTTGGGTTTTAAATCCAGAAACCTCTTCAGAAGGCGATTATGAGTAGCCTCATCTCCTTGTCTCACTGGAGCTACCTCTGCGTGGTCTACAACTCTCTCGGGTACAACTGGTACAGGGGGTGTTACTGGCTCAGCCCTCTGTCTCTCAGCTTCAATCCTATCCAGTCTCTATCTCAATGTGTAACACCCACTGGGAATCCTATCGGGACTCTTACCCATGTCGTAGGGCCCACATCATGGCGTGTCACTCACAAGGTATTGTCCCTGCCCCCAAGGGTTTTCTTTCGCCTCCGCGGATATTCAAACCCAAGACCTAGGGCTCAAGTACTTAATTCTTTCATCATCTACTACCATTGAGTCATTGGCTCAATGGTAGCGGATGATGAAAGAATTAAGTACTTGAGCCCCAGGTCTTGGGTTCGAATCTCCGCGGAGGCGAAAGAAAACCCTTGGGGGTAGGGACAATACCTTGTGAGTGACACGCCATGACGTGGGTAAGAGTCCTGGTAGGATTCCCGGTGGGTGTTACAATAAAAAAAGGCGCCTTTTTATTTTTTTTTTGTAACACACCGACACATCGGACACACCAAGACACACCGGGTGACTCAAGGTACTGTCCCCTCCTCTTGGGGATTTTCTCGCCTTCGTAGAGTTTCAAACCCATGACCTGGGGCTTAAGTACATAGATTTCGTGAATCTGCTACCATTGACCTGTCAACTCAATGGTTTTATTGTAACACCCATCGGGAATCCTACCGGGACTCTTACCCACGTCGTAGGGCCCACGTCATGGCGTGTTACTCACAAGGTATTGTCCCCTGCCCCCTGGGGTTTTCTTTCGCCTCCACGGAGATTCGAACCTAAGACCTAGGGCTAAAGTACTTATTTCTTTCCTCATCCGCTACCACTGAGCTACTAGCTACCATTAACCTGTCAACTCAATGGTTTTATTGTAACACCCATCGAGAATCCTATTGGGACTCTGACCCACGTCGTAGGGCCCACGTCATAGCGTGTTACTCACAAGGTATTGTCCCTTGCCCCCTGGGGTTTTCTTTCGCCTCCGCAGAGATTCGAACCTAAGACTCAAAAACTTCGATGATCAGATACAAAGAGACTTCTTCCTTTTATAGCCAAGGAAGAGCAATACCGGACAAACAACTTTAACTGGACAAGACTAAACAAGCACGCCTGTGCATAAAAAGATGATAAAAGGACAATAATACAACAACAGAGTGAGCTGGCTCACTTGTATTGTTATGCGCAATCGTAAAAAGACGAAAAAAAGTACAATAATTAAGATCCTTTTTGACCAGAAGGACGCTATGACTAGATGCCTACTCATCATTATCAGTATTTGTATCTGGATTCGAATCATCTACGGGCCATGGGAACTGTTCTGCTGAGTGGAGAGCATAATATTCGACAGATGTGGCCAGCTCTGGTACATGCCATGGATTATGATGCGAATAGTGAGAGAACAAATCTTTTAGCTCTTGATACAAATGATTATGGGCTTGACTGAGGCCTGCTTTCCCATAGAGCAATGCAACATATTTGGGCAGCCTGTTATTTTGGGGATTCCATGCATTGAGGTGAGAAGCCCGGTTCCATTGGACTAAGTCCATTTGAAATTGGTAAAAGAAATGAAAATGAGGCCACCACGGGGCTTCATTAGGACGAGGACGGGTCTGAGATCCGGATCCATGTGCATATGGATTAAAATAAAGAAGCTGAGGATATGAGCGAAGGATCTTAAATTGAAAATGTTGAGTACAGGCTCCAAGAGGATCATCATCAATACTAGTGTGATCAGTTGGAGAGGCAATAGGTGCATAGAAGATCACAGTAAGGTATCGATGAGGCCATTGAAGAAAAAGATCCAACCATTGCTGGTGATCAGCAAACTTTAATAAAAACTTATAGAACCTGAGTTGATCTGGATCAGGCCTGGAATATCTACAAGGTGGTTGAGAAGCAACAAAACTCATTTGAAAAAGATAAGCCCGGATGCGATTTTTGTCAAAACAAAAACCAATCCACCAAGATTGAAGAATTATCATCAGATAACTGTAGGCTGCCTTTGGAAAATGATAATAGGAAGGAAGGCGGAAAGGAAATAAAAAAGGGAAAGTTGGATGGAGAACATGGCCAAAAATCATGCCATGGTTTTTGGTAATGATTTTGAGGTAGCTGTCAATCTTGGGCTGGATAGGGATCTTCCAGTAAATAAGTTCACGAAGGTCAACTGGGAGGGAGGCAAGAAAATTTGCCAAATCTGGATTGGAGGCTCCATCAGAAGGATTAGGAGCAGAGGATGAGGAACCAATAACCCCAATGAAATTAGAATCAGTTTGATTCAAAACCTTTGGCCTGGAAAGAAAGTCAGCAAGAGTGTTTGACTTTCCTGGAATGTGTCGAACTGTAAAAGAATACTGGAAAAACCAGTTTGCCCATCTTAACAGTTGTGGATTAGAAAGAATTTTTTGCTTGAACTGCAACATCTGGGGAAAACTTGACATATCCATCTCAATATGGAAATGATGACCAACAAGGAAAAACTGGAATTTCTCAATTCCTCTTTTGACTGCTAGCATTTCCTTAAACATTGAATGGTAATGCAATTCAGAGGATTTAAAAGATCCACTTTTGTATCCGCAAATTGTTCTTTTATTACCGGACAATTGTTCAAGTAGAACAGCACCTCAATGTGTATCACTGACATCTGTCTGTAAGATTCGGAGGCCATCTCCAGGGATTTTAAGCTTGGGTAATGTTTGAGCTTTGAGTTTCAATTCTTGAACAGCAGCAGTGTGAGAAGAATTCCAAGAAGGAGGGTTCTTCTTTAGTAATCCATAAATCAAACTTGTGAGCTTAGCTAAGTCCTTGATAAAAATACTCATGTAATTAATTAATCCAAGAAATTGCTGAATTGTTTGCTTATCTGGAAGGATGTCGGGAAACTCAAGAAGCTTCAAAGAAATATGTGGCTGGAGAGAGATTTGTCCATCTTGAATCTTCATGCCCCAAAAGTCCACAGAATACAAAAAGAGTTGCATTTTCTTTTCAGATAGCATTAAACCAAAGGTCTTGCAGAGCTCATAAAATTGTTAAACCAAAGAGATATGTGATTCAATATCTTTTGAGAACAACAAGATATCATCAATATAGATCAAAGAGTTCCACTGGATTGGCTCAAAAATCTTCATCATAGCCTTTTGGAATAATGATGGGGCAATTTTTAAACCAAAAGGCAACACCGTCCATTGATAATGTCGACCAAGTAGAACAAATGCAGTCTTTGGCCAGTTAGAGGGATGAATTCCTAATTGCTAGAAACCTGACTTACAGTCAAATTTGGAGAATACCATGGCTTCTGATAAGTGTTGAAAAAGGGTCTTGGGTCTTGGTAGAGGAAACTTGTCATCCTGGAGAAAAATGTTAAGCAGTTGATAGTTGATGACAAGACGAAGTTTACCTCTTACCTGTTCAGCTTGTTTGTTCACATAGAAAGCTTCGCATGCCCGTGGAGAAGTTGTTGGTTCAATAAGTCCTTGAGAACACAATTGCTCAGTTTCTCTGATGGCCAAAGAAAGCTGAGAAGGTGGCATTCCATGGTGAGTTGCTTTAGTAGGATTGATGTCTTCATTGAGCTTAAACGGGAGTTTTATAAAAAACTCAAGATTAAGCCATAATGGGGAAGAACATTTGTGCAGAAAATCATTATGATTTTCAGCACAACAATCTGTAACTAGTTCGTTGTGAAGCTCAGTAACTCTGTGATCATCAATGACATGAACGACTGGAATTATTGTAGAGACCCAAGGGATAAAAGCAGAGGGAGTTCGCAATCCTTGAGGAGTCCAAGTCGTTCGCCGAAGTTGTTGGATAACATCATAACCAATAATGAAATCTTTGAGCAAGTTGGGGGCACCTAATATCCTATGTTTGATTGTGAGCAGAGGGTGCAGGAAAATTTTGACTGGCTTGCTTATGAGTGTGACCGTCAAGGATGAAGAACTGGCAGTATTAAAATTTTTGTGGTAGGGTTTCCACCAATCAGAAGGGAGCATGGAAGGATGCATGATAGTGATTGTGGCACCTGTATCAAAAAGAGTTGTAATGGTGATTGGATTATGATATGGAGATGAGTATACCTGTACATTAGCATAAGGCAAGGGAGAAATGGCGTTGGCAGAGGGCTCTATTTTAGAACAAGAGCCTGAGTTTCTGAAATTGCCATTAATGCTTCTGGAGAATACTCATCATCCAAGGAATAAAGAGATTTGACATCAGACAACTCTGTATCTGTAAGCCCTTCAATCTGGGAAATAAGCTTTGCATGCTTCTTTGTCTTCTGAGGACAATTCTTGGCAAAATGGCCAGGCTTTTTGCAGATAAAGCATCTTGAATCAGCAGATTTCTTACGGAAATGTTTTCTTCGTAGGAATTTCCATTTGGATTTTTTGTGAGGGGAGCGATGCATCCATTTTTTCCACTTCCTATGCTTTTTGGATTTGTGTAGCTTAGGAATAGGAAATGATGGGGAACTTTTTAAGCAGGAACAAGGTTCATATGGATGACACTTACCAAAATAAGAAGGATCATCCTGAAGGCAAGATTTTTGCAAGGTTTTTCTCATCTTGAGTTGCTGCTGAAAAAATAAATGATCGGAGCACAATTCCATACGCCTTAGCTGTATGAAGGCAAACAATTCTCCCAACGTTCAGTCTTCAAATTTTTTATTGGCATTCTACATGTGGATTTTTGCTTTAGAAGAAACTGGCTTGGGAAAGGAGTAGAAGAACACCACCTTTAGGTTATTATCATCATAACAATGAATGAGGTAAAAAATTCGAGACGTTTTGGCATAATGGTCTCGAACATCTGCTTCTGAGAATGTGCAACACTTGGTGGAGAGGAAACGCTCCCGTGCTCGTTCTATGACATGTTCGACAGGGCCAATGAAAGAAGTATAAAGTTGAGCAACCAACTCAGTGAAAGGGCGATTCGTGTAATGGATTTGCCTGTATTCTTTGATATCCATCCACCAGCCACAGAGACTGCCTGAGAATTTTGTAATCAATTTTTCAACCACTTGATGATTAGTGAGGCCTTTGAGGCATTCGAAATAGCACCAAGATAACATATCATGAAAGAAAAGAAGCCAATCTTCATAGGGTATTTTGTCCAGATTGAAAGTATGAAAACCATTGGAGGACCGATGTCCTTGGCCTGTTGGATGAGAGGATGCTGCTGGTGGAGCTGCAGATTCCATCTCAGGGTGCATGTCATTAGGCTCAGGTGGGTGATCAACATGTGGTTCTTGAGTCCTGCTAGACTCACTAGTATGGGAAGCCACCAAGACATTGTCAGAACCAGAAGATTCTGAAGAAGAAGAGGAATAGTCTTCTTCAGTGGAGTATGAAGGAGAACTCTGAGGATTGACAGGCCCTTCAGAATCTAAGTGGGTGATATGCTGCAGAAAATCAGCCAAAGTATTCGGTGAGGGCGTATCAATAGTCAAGACCATCTTCTGTTTACCTTTGTCTTTCCTTCGGTAAAAAAGTTGTTCAGCAGCAGTAACACGAGAAGGCGGTTGTGGTTCCCTTATCTCAAAAGGAGGTAAAGATGGGGATTTGGGCTTTTGGTGTGAGGCAAATTGGTAGTTAGAAGGGAAAAGGGAAGGGAAAACGATAGATGGTGAAGACTGGGTAGGCACATAATGAGGTTCATAAGTAGGATTTGAAGTAGTCTTGGCCTGGATGTCACGTAATTGACTTTTGAGAGATTTTTGTTCTCGCTCAAGAGGTAGAAAGAGAGATGCTGTATCAGCATAATTTTCAACTGATGTTGCTAGATCCATCAATTCTTGATGGATTTGGTCAAGCCTTTCATGGATTGCTGCAACTAACTGCTCTTGGGAGTCCTGCTGTTGTTTAAAAGCATCCTATTTTTGAATAAGAACATCTTGTTTCTGAGCAATAGTCCTGAGAAGATCATTCTGAAACAAGGCATTATTAGATTGCCAATTAAGAACAGCTTCCGTATCTGATAAAGGCTTTGGCGTAGGACCATCTGGCATAATAATTGTAGATTGCTTGACTTGGTATTGCATAGGAAGACCGGTGAAAGGGTCTTAGGTTCTGTTATTTGGAGGAACTGTTGAGGAAACAGATCTAGAAATAACATTACATTCTAGAGGTTCATCATCTGAAAGGAGGACATAATATTGAAAGCATCCAGAAGGGGAATCAATCAACCCAACTGAGGGATCTCCTTCTTCATATCGAGCTTGGAGCTTTCTTTGGGAAGTCTTCCTTTTTGGTCTTTCTGGAATATCATATTTTAGATTGAAATCATGATCCAAACAATTTGGACAAGAACAATTAGAATCCCACCAAATATGAGAAGTTGGTGGTGCCGGTGAAGTGAAATCAATCACATTAATATCTGCAATTGTAGCCCGTGATTGTACAATAGGTTGTTCAGGAAAAATGGTTTCAACCATGCCGTCAGAGCGCCGATGGTGGATGGCAAAAGAAGTTTGTTTAACTTCTGTGGTTTGGAACCTTGCTTCATAATTCGTGATCCATTTTTTAGGAAAAAGATTTTGAAGCCTTTCCAGGGGAACTGCCCTAGGAATAAAGGAATGAGATACTGCACCTTGGGAATTAATATCAAGCATCAAACTTTGCAGATTTGAACCTTTATAGGGGATATCAATCGCATGATTTTGAACCCTATAAGCAATCTGGTAATGAACTGTGGCCGCCAAGGCTGTTTGAACCAGAGGAGTACCAGCTAGTTGAACTTGAAGGCTCAAAGCTGTAAGTGCATGTGGATCTCGCAGAGAGACATTAAAATTAGGATAAAATGTGATGAAAACTATACCAGAATTAAGAGTGGTCTGGACAGTTCCAATTACAGCTTCAGCATATCTAGTCATGCGAGAATCAAGGAGTGCAATTCTGGAAATTGCTTCAGTAGCCTTCCTGCCATGAAAAGTTATAGAAATCTTTACTGCACCGTAATAAAGATGACTGTAACCGTCTTTTCTCCATGAAAGCGATAAAGGATAAGGGAGAGTCAGTGCAAAGAAATGCTCAGCCTAATCTGCTGGAACTTGATGTTCATTGAAATCGGATATTTGAACATATTCTTTAATTGGACTTTTCGGAGTGTGTTTTTTAAACAAACTCGAGATTTTTTTGGAAAAAGTAACAGAAGGAATATGATAGATATGCTGGGGACAAATAGGTACA
Organism: Tinospora cordifolia; assembly: GCA_030144865.1. Lineage (NCBI taxonomy): Eukaryota > Viridiplantae > Streptophyta > Magnoliopsida > Ranunculales > Menispermaceae > Tinospora > Tinospora cordifolia. The sequence goes on along the minus strand of JAJIYU010016698.1, from coordinate 3,477 downwards.
AGTTCGGTAAGAGGAACAATACCATGAAAATCAGGAAGGTATTCAACTTCAAACAAACCATCAATCTTACAAGTACCACAAGAAGCCTCTAAACTAGAGAGAGTTGATTCTGCCATTGAAGAAAGGAGGTCTATATTACCAAAGGTTGCCAAAAATGCTATAAACGCCTATCCGTCGGCTAAGAAGCAGGGAGGCAAGGGTAAAAGACCAATAGTTTCTTAATGAAAGAAAGCTTAGTCGTGGAAGAGAGTGCTTGAAGGATACTTTCTTGGAGATGGCATATATTCTGAAATTGAATCGGAGGAGGTAGAAAAAGAAGGTGAAGGTATACGATATAATCGATCGTTCCACAAAGTAAGAATTTCTGAAAGGGGAAGATCGGAAGTTAAAAAGACAGATGAGCAGTATAAAAAAGTCCAGAAACACAAAGAACATGGACACTTATCATCATGGTGAGAAGTAGAAAACATGGCTCTGATACCATATTGCACGCAAACAGGTGAGGAAACGATTAAGAGGTTTCTTCAGAGTCGGAAATGTCACAAACCAGGAGAACACAAGCAATGGTAGCGGATGAGGAAAGCAATAAGTACTTGAACCCTAGGTCTTAGGTTCGAATCTCCCCGGAGGCAAAAGAAAACCCCAGGGGGCAAGGGACAATACCTTGTGAGTAACACGCCATGACGTGGGCCCTACGACGTGGGTCAGAGTCCCGATAGGATACCCACCGGTAGCTCAATGGTAGCGGATGAGGAAAGAAATAAGTACTTGAGCCCCAGGTCTTAGGTTCGAATCTCCGCGAAGGCGAAAGAAAACCCCAGGGGGCAGGGGACAGTACCTTGTGAGTAACACGCCATGACGTGGGCCCTACGACGTGGGTAAGAGTCCCAGTAGGATTCCCGGTGGGTGTTACACAATGAGGCTGTCTGGGCCGGAGTAGCCTTAGTAGATGCCCTGATCTTAGCTTCAAGCCTCTCGATGGGATCCTGCTTAGGCTGAATCAGAGGTGATGGTGGTGGCACTGGATCCGAGATCCTACGCGGTCTCCCACATCGAGGAGGCATCATGGTCTGCATAAAACATTCAATTTCCATTATTTTCCCAAATTAAGCAGACCACAACTTTTAGTGATTATAACAAAAGATAACTACACATTAAGTTAGCTACCTCCAAGTAATTCTCTAATCACCTAAGTACAAGTTCTAAATCTTAAAACTCACCAACTCCCAATGACAGTCAAATTCCCTCATGATATGGCCACTCTCACTCGGTTGCTCTTCCTGCCAATTAGAAGCTAAAAAGTTTTCTTCCATAATTCTGCTATGCTACTCTAAGTCATTCCTAGGGTTTTCCTAACTTCCGCGATTATTCTGAGGTTCCCTAGGTTAACACCAATTGTTATTCTTTAATTGGAAAACCTTGGTCTCTGATACCAACATTGTCGAGACCCCTTCCCTAGGGAAAAGGACGAACCGACCGGCACAGTGTTCTGACAAACCCATTTCCAAACTAAGTTCGCCCAAAACACTATTACGCCTCTTCACAACACCATATATAACACTATTAGAGTAATCATAATAAGTAAAGTAGAAATTTTTTTATACAAAAGTTAATTATATATACACTGTCCTAAATGTAGCAGTAGCGGAATGCTTAAGTCAAAACATCTACAATATTTTTCTTACTTCCTATACATAATACTAACTCTCAAAATAGTAAACCACGTGAGGAAACCTACCAAAGTAAACGAGGTGCACCTCACGCAATGACCACCTTCTTCCCCTTATCCGTAGAAGAAGAACCTGAAATGTTAGAGTAATGAGCCAATTTTGTCCACAGCGGCTCCGTGAGTATTGTAACCTAATCTATAACTTAGAACAAGAATTAAAGAAATGAAATGTCATTTATGAATGCACAATAATAATAATGGGAATGAATGCAACAGTTAATGAATGTTAAATTCATTATGCAGTTGTGCACCTTTTATTTTGAAACCAGTTTTAATGTAGAAAACACATAAATCCACTCGAGCGATAGAAACCCGACGGTTAGGAGTATAGGTTACAATCCCAATCTGGGCCCACAGAACTCCTCTTAAGGCACTTTGCGCTAGGTGGTCACTAAATAATCTAGGGGAGCCTCAAGTGATAGACCTGGCCCGACCACAGCCCCTGGTACGACAACCACCACTACAAGAAAAAAAACCTTTTATAGCTTGGAAAAAATACTATCATAAGTCATAGATAGCACTATTTCCCCTGCTGTAACAGCCGATGCTATTGAAAGTCTGGGACTTGCACAACGGTTTTTAGGCGCTGCAATTGACAGTAAAGAACGCTATCAAATGCTATCATGTAATAGCATTTATAAACAACTATCGTTTTTACTCTGTTTACAGCGTTTTCAAACAGCTATTACTCATTTTATAGCATTTTTTAAAAGCTATAATATTTACTTTGATAGAGTTTTTAAACAGTTATTGTTTCTCCTCCATTTATATAGCGTTTTTTAAATGCTATCATGTATACTTTGATAGCATTTTTGCATAGCCAAGGTTTGATATCCTTATAGCATTTAATTGCGGCTATCTTTTGATATCCTTTGATAGCATTTAATCGCGACTATCTTTGAATATCGTTTGATGGCATTTTCCTTTGGCTGTCCTTTGGTATCCTTTGATAGCATTTTAAAATGGCTATCATTTGATATCATGCTTTCAATTGCACCGTTTGCTATAACATTTTATTCACACAATTGCAGTGATATCATAGAACATATAGCATTTTGTCCACAGGTTTTTCCCTATATATATAAGATCATAAATAATATCATTTTGACAAGTACAACTCAAACACAATAACTTTATTTAAAAATATTAATTATTCCAAAATTACATTAAGTTAATTATTTGAAGTGTACAGTAACACGCTCAAATTTATACAGTAACAAAAAAAAGGAAAATCATCGATTGTGAAATTTGAGTTGTTCTCGACCTTTAGAAGGTCTCTTCTCTTTTCTTTTACTGTTTTCGATGCTAATACTTGTCAAGGAGCATTTCAGAATATTCCTCGAAAGTAAGAGTCCCACAAGGTGAAATTAACTACAAAACAAAATGAACATAAGTTCCAGTATATTACCGCTGTACGAACAGAATCAATTTCATGAAGCATACGCATCTAAAAGCAAAGGAAAATTTCCATGTGGTAAGACAAGATTTCAAATTAAAAGGCATGTGTTTCAAACACATTTACTGCATTAAAAAAGTTGTTCTAAAAGTGTGAAAATTGTCACATAGTTGATGTTTTGCCCAGAGATATTTTCTACCTAATATTTGAGATTTTTTTTTGAAGATTCTCCTGATTCATTAAACTATATATTATTATATCCAGAAGAATGCCTTTAAATTCTTTAGAAAACTAATAAAGAGATGTTAAGTGATCATATGGATGTTTACACTAAAAATTCACCAGCATTTAA
>JAJIYU010016697.1:0-12011 GCA_030144865.1 Tinospora cordifolia | reverse complement strand
TATTCCATCTTGTTCATTTGCCCATCACAGTCAAAACCTATGATTCACCACCCAAATCATCGAAAAATCCAAATTATCTAACTTCCGAAATTTTTTTTTCCGGTTCTTCTTATTTTCATTTCGTTCCAGATTTTTCGCTATTTTCTTTTCTTTTTTCAAAAATAGAGCACTACATTTTTTTCAAATCACTCTTTGATTTTTAACGTCTCAATATTTCTATCACTAATTTTTTTTCATTCTGTGCCTAGATTTAAATAGAATAAGATTTTAACTTATTCATTAGTATTACGATTATTATTATTATATTTTTATTATTTTCAAACCTCTTTCTTTTTATTTGGACATTATTAATTTTAAAGTCTATATTTTCATTTTATTATTGTTATTTATTATTTATTCTTTCCTACAAACTATTATTTATTTTTGTTATTTTATTTTAAACTCCCATTTTTCTATGAAATAATATTTTATTTATATTCTCTTGTGACGTGTACGTGGTTATGAAATTGCGAGGTGTTACACGAGCATCAAGGTTAGGGTTTTTGGTGAGTACGTCTATCTCACAACTCGATCAAGTGGCTAGCACGCCTGAGTCAGGGCCTGCTTGAGCAATGACCATAGGTTGGATTTACTGATTTAAACCTAGCCTGGATATAGTTTTTAATTGGCATGGATTTGAGATACTTTCTATAACTGTTGCCCTGTTTATAACTACTTTAATACTATGCCATGCATTTAAGTATTGCATCATTTTTACTGCTCATGCATACATGCACTATTTTGGAATGTTGGTTATGGTTGACATACTGGTTTCACTACTTACTGAGCCACATTAATTTTAGGATCACTACTCTACTAATTTTTTAGTTTCTTTGGTGGTTGATAGAGGGAAAGGCGCGGTGATCGCCTAGCTCCCTAACGATTCTTGTTTCCTTTTCTTGGTCCTTTTGTTAGAGGTTAGTCATTCTTTTGTGTATGTATATATATATGATCAATTGTGTATTTTGGACGAGACAAATATGTAACATAATGATCGCTCTTCGTATGATTGTTTACTTTTGCTTTTGAGTCTTTCAATTATTTTGATATCGTTTGTTGCATGAGATTGAAGAGGCTTAACTATGGTTGGGCGAACTGGACATGGTGAGTGAGTTCGTTGAGCCACCGTGCCGGTCGGGCCGCCCTTTGGCCTAGGGAAGGGGTCTTGACAATATATATATACATGTAAAAAATAATTAATTTTATTTTTTTCATTTAATATACTCATTAATTAATACAACTAGTGTAAAAATCTTGTATTTCTATTTACTACACGCATTAATTTATCCAATTTTTGTAAAATCATGTATATTTATTTATAATTCATTAATTCAAACATGAAAATACATATGGAACTCGTCGACTCAATGTCCAAAAATACGAGCTGTTACAAAAATTATCAATGCTTGACAAAGGATATTTATTGTTGATTGTCACCTTATTCAATTGACGATAATAAACTCTTTAGTCTTTACAAACTTCTATTCTTTACAAACAACACAAGTGTATCCCAAGATGACATGCTCGGGTTAATAAACTCTTTAGTCTTTAACTCAGCTAGTTGCACTTTAAGTTCCTACAACTCTTATGGTGTCATTCGATATGGAAGAATGGAAATAAGCTTTGTGTTAGGCATCAATTCAACAATAAAATCTATCTCTTTTTTAGGTAGTAACCCCTGCAAATCATCTGGAAACACAATGGGGTATTCACAAACTACGAGAATATCAGCTAATTGTATGTCTTTTGCCTTTTTTACCATTGAATTCATACTAGCCAATATTCCTACTTCTTCATTAGTAGTCATTCGACCTCGAGTAGGAAGTTGTGAAAATGTCATACCTTTATACACAAATGAGTGTTGACTTGGTATTTGAAAGACTACACTTTTAAAAAAACATTTAACACATGCATGATAAGCTGTCAACCGATCCACGCCTAGAATAGCATCAAACTCCAAAAACTTCAAAACTCTAAGACTCACAATCATTTTATGACTATTATATTTCACCCCACATTTTTCACACACTAGATTTGGATATATTATTTCGTTAACTGCTTTACTAAAAATTAGAGGTTTACTAGTCCAAATAGGTAATAAATGCAATCTATTGACTATATATTTGGCAATAAATGATAAAGTCTATCTAGCATCAATCAAAACATACATAGGAGTATTACAGATATCAGTAATACCTTCAATAAATTGTTTACTAGAATTTGGATTAAGGCTTTGTTACTAACCTAACATATTCATGCATCGCCACTATAGTTCCACCTCCTTGGGCAGTAAAAGGTCTATGATGTGTAGACTGTGGACCCTAAAAAGCTCTATATTCTAGCATCCCACACCTAAAGTGAGTAAATGGAGGTTTACCTAATCTAGAAGTAGAAGATGCAACTTGAGACCTTATACTTCCTATTTCCATATAAGGTCTTCTCCCAATCTGTTACTGTGGTCTCCTTGTTTATGGTACACCTCTCCTCGCCATATGTGATGCTAGTGGTGGTGTCGACCTTATCATAATCGATGATGTAGATTCCTCTATTCTGCTACCTTGACCACTATATCTAACCTTCTTATTTAATACTTGCCTTCTCTTTTGATAGTATGGCCTTCCTGCCACAAATTGACCCATCTGTCCTACTGGTGCAGTCGGTGTTGTTGGCGAGGTTACCATCATCCTAGTAGTTGTAGCTCTCTTCATTCACAAAATCTCTAGGTTGTCTGGTTACTTGCTCATATGTCTGTACCCTTACCAAAGTTAATCCCTTATGGATGTGATCACAATACTTATCTTTGATTCGCTGCATTTGAAGCTCATCCGTAGCTACCATCTTTGGAGCAAAAAAAGCTAATCGATTGAATTCTTACTCTTGTTCTTTGATCAACATAGCTCCACGAGTCAGGTCCATAAATTCATGTTTCTTCTTATCTTTTTCACACCTCGGGTAGAACTCTTCATAGAATAGCTCCTTAAACTTAGTCCAAGTCTTAATCTCAACACCTCTAGTAGCCATTTTTCTCCACCAGTCATTTGCTTTATAAACTAATTTGAATCTAGCAAGTTTCACCTTTTCTGTATCTAAAGCTTGCATATCATCAAAGGTAGTTTCTATCCTTTTCATACATCTCTTTGCAGTTTTAAGATCAAGACCACCAAGAAACTCAGTAGGAACCATATGCTTGAAAGCTTTAATTACTTTCTCATACTTCTCTATCTCAAAATTGGGAGCCACAGGTGCTGCCACCTTAGCTTGAACTGGAATATGATCATCAGTTGTTTCAGTTCTACTTCTCTCAAGAACACTCACCTTACTCCGTTCCCCTTCTGCTGGCACATTCCATGAAACTTGTTTGTCGCTCTGCATCTATGCTAGTAAAGTTGTTAGTAGTGCTTGTTGATGTTGCTGTGAGGCAAGTATCGCTTCAAGTGTCTGGTTCAATTTGTCGTTAGGGTCTGTGGCTAATCTTGCATGTTCTTCCTTTCAACACTAAAATTTACTAGCAATTAAAACATCATCAAGATCAAATTTCTTAGTACTTGTTGGCCTAAAATAACTATCGATATAAATATGCACATAATTAAATATAACATCATATAAAATTTTTATCTTATTAAAGCTTTTAAAATTTTAGGCTCTAATACAAACATTGTTGCAACCCACCTCTTAAATATGACGTTACGACTAATACATAATACCATATATATTACATCTACGTATAAAGTTCTAATCAACTTCTTTAAACCCTTATTATATGATATCTATAAAAAATTTCGACAGAATCCCCCAAAAACTTTAACTTATCCCACAGGAAACATAATCACTTGATAAATAATTCATTCTTCAATAATTCTGCAACAAATAATGTTCCAACATACTTCCATCAACTATAATTCACATTTAACAACTTCCAACACTCTTGTCTAGTTTAGACATAACTCAAATATCTTTATATGATATTACACATATAGTGATAATTATAATTATACAAAAATACAAGATTACAAAACAATTAAGCATACGCACACAACAGTAACTAGAGAGTTATCTATTCTTCCTATGCTGGTCGCTTCCCTTTTCAATTTGTTCTTGGAATGTTGAAGAAAATAGGAGAGCTACAACATATCCAACGAATATTGTTTATTTATGACATTTAGATGAATTTAAATAACCATGCAGACCATCAAATTAAGTAAAAATTTGAATTCGTTATGGACATTTAAACAATACATAGATGCACTTAACATAGTGATCATGTTATTTTTTCCATTCATTCAAAATTTAATAAAATACATCCAAATGCTATCTTTCGACAATAGAGTGAGTCTCACTTTTTGTCTAGCCTTGACAATAGTAGATTGCATCTCTAATTACCATATACTTCACAGTCATTTCGAGGATTATCAAATAGAGAAAGGCTGATACTACTCATGGCTCAATCCCGCATGGATTATCACATAAGAAGTATTATTCTTCATAGCTCAGTCCATTAAAATGATATCGTATTTTAGATCTGCTCTTGCAAATACAAAACACACCGCCATGTAAATACAATTTCATGAATTTCAAACCACATACAACGTATATTCATAGAGATAGCATGCTTACATTCAAATGATTTTTATATTTATAATGCCATATAGATAACCAAGATGAAGAAATACTTACATAATACCAATAGCTTCTTCTACTCAGCACATGTTTCATTTTCTTGTATGATAACCAGTTTCTTCAAATTTACTGTAGGTCCAGTAACATAATTCATCATTTCATATAATATATATTTTCTTGTGCATCAATTCTTATTTAATAAAAATCAAAAGTTTTGATATAATATCAATGTCCCATATAATACCAAAAGTTAATATTACTAACCAAAATTACAGTCTAATCAGTTTCTAAAATGCACTCCCAATTTATGCTCCAATCCACCAAAATTGCCCTATCACAAAAATCATTTTATACGCACCTATCAAATTTAATTTATTTTTATAAATAATTTTTAACTTATTTATTTTTCATATTTAGTCCTATACATGCATTGGACCCCACATATTGATGACCCGACTATTCTCAATAAGCTTTAAGATTAATTTTTTTACTCATATAAAATATTTTTATCAAAAAAAAATAAAAGAAATAAGTTTTTTAATTATATTTTTACTAATTTTTTAAATTTCTATAAATAATCCAATTGGTTAATCATTCACCAAAATTTCAATTGATATCCAAAATTTATGAATTTGGTATCGATAGATACAGATTATTGTTCTCTACATACCCAAAAGTCCCCTAAAGTTATTTAATTTTGGGTATTTATATTGGTGTCTATAAGATAAATGAATACAAACTAACCATATATCTATGATCTACATATTACCATGTGATGACCCCTCATTGGGCCCCCAGAACCCCCCTCAGGGCACTCTGGGCTTGGTGTTCACTCAAAGGTATTGTCCTTGCCCTCAAGGGTTTTCTTTCGCCTCCGCGGAGATTCGAACCCAAGACTTGGGGCTCAAGTACTTAGTTCTTTCATCATTCGTTACCATTGAGCCAATGCCTCAATGGTAGCAGATGATGAAAGAAAACCCTTGGGGGCAGAGACAATACCTTTGAGTGAACACCTAGCCCAGAATGCCCTAAGGGGGGTTTTGGGGGCCCAATGAGGGGTGTCACAATAAAAGGCGTCTTTTATTGTGACGACCCCTCACTAGGCCCCTAGAACCCCCTCATGGCACTCTGGCCTAGGTGTTCACCCAAAGGTATTGTCCCTGCCCCTAAAGGTTTTCTTTTGCCTCTGCGAAGATTCAAACCCAAGACCTGGGGCTCAAGTACTTAATTCTTTCATCATCTGCTACCATTGAGCCATTGGCTCAATGGTAGCAGGTGAGGAATGAATTAAGTACTTAACTCCCAAGGTCTTGAGTTTGAATCTCCGCGAAGGCATGTTAAAACCCCTAGGGGAGGGGACAATACCTTTGAGTGACCACCTAGCACCGATTGCCCTGAGGGGGTTCTGTGGGCTCAGGTTGGGGTCGTCACATACCAGGAGTGTACTTGTATAATATTTACTTAGTTCTATTCACCATGGGGTAGTATCTGATTTTTTAGTACTACTATAAAATACCACCTACAATGAAAATTATACCCATAAGATCGTAGTATGTGACTTATTTAGATTTTTCCATTTGTGTTGAATTTGTCGAATTTGTCCAAATTGTCGAATTTGTCTAATTGGTCGAAAAATTAGATTTCCCCATTTTTTTCTCCTTTTCTCCACATATGTTTGCTCTATGTTTTTGTCTGTGAAAAGAAGAAATGAGAGAATGGATTCAAATTGTTCTCTACTGCCATATATATATATATGTGTTGTCAATCAAATTTACTCATCTCCATGTACAAAAGATCACCTTTTCTCATCCGTCACCACCCACTATATATATATATATTCAAATACAACATCTCATGCATATTCTCATCTTGAATTATTATAATTTTTATTTATTTATTTATTTTCTTTTCACCCAACTCTTATATATTTATATATATATTAATAAATATTGATTTTATTTAAAATATTACTTTATTATTAATTTTACACAATAATAATTTTTTAATAAATAATTTAATTTACTTAATTTATACACATGACGAGTATTTTTAATACAAGGATGTAATTAATATGTATGTATATGTGTAATTAGTACAGATGCATGTATTTGTAGATATTTACTTTTATTTAAATTAATTTACGTGTTAAATTGAAATATAAAGTTTTACAAATCTCCCCAACTTAAAGAATTTTGTCCTTGAAATTTAAATTAAAGGAACATACCTTAAGTAGTGAAAGGATCTAAAAATTGCTTCGGTATCTTATCGTCACGCTCTCAAGGTTGATCCTCATTATCTTGAAATTTTCATATGACTCTAACTAATGGAGTTTCTTTGCTCCGTAGTTTTTGCATTCATCTGGCTATGATCTGAATAGGCTTTTCCTCATATGTAGTATCCTCCCCAACTTGTATCTATATTAAATCTAAAACATGTGTCATATCCGGATAATACTTTCTTAACATAGACAGATGAAACACATTATACACACTTGCCAACTAAGGAGGTAAAGCAAATCATTACGCAGCTGGACCAATCCTTTTCAGAATCTCAAATGGTCCTACAAAGCGTGAAGCTACTTTCCTTTTCACTCCAAATCTCATTTGACCTTTTTGAGGGAAAATGTTTAATAGCACTTGGTCACCCACTACAAATTCTAAAGGTCTATGCCGATTATCAAACTAACTCTTTTGATGATCTTGGGTTTTCTTTCAATTTTGATTAATTTGCTTAATCTTTTTGTGTCATCTAATATAACTTATGGTCCCAACAACTGTGATTCTCCAACTTCATACCAACAAGTTGGAGGTCTGCACAATCGATTATATAAAGCTTCATACGGTGTTATGCCAACACTAACGTGATAGCTATTGTTATAAACAAATTTGTGCAAAGATAAATACTCACACCAAGTCCCACCAAACTCCAATATACACGATCTAAGTGTATCCTCTAACATTTGAATCACCCTCTCGGTTTGAATATCGGTCTGTGGGTGAAATGTTAAATTGAAACGGAGATGGGTACCAAATTGAGAGTGCATAACCTGCCAAAATCTTGATGTGAACCGCAGATCTCTATTCGACACAAAAGATACAAGCACCCCATGCAATCTCATAATCTCTTGAATATACTATGCTTAGTCAGTTTATCGAGTCTCTGGTATTCATCAGAAGAAAATGTGCAAACTTAGTCAACCGATCCACAATAACCCAAATGGCATTATATCTACCATAAGATCTGGGTATTCCAATAATAAAATCCATAGAAATATGCTCCCATTTCCATTTTGGAATGGGTAAGGGTTGCATCTGATCTCTAGGTTTTTGATGATCAACTTTTACATATTGGCACACACTACATTTCTACACATACTCAGCTATATCTTTCTTCATCTCGTGCCACCAAATCGTCCTTTTCATATCATGGTACATACTTGTAAACCCTAGATGAATGGTATACTAGGATCTATGTGCCTTTTAAAGGAATTTTGCCTTAATTCCCTATCAACGGGTATCCATAACCATCTTTGATAATGCAACACCATTAGAGCCTCTCTGCCAATCAATTCTGTTTGCACTATTAACCTAAGCTTTGTACATAGTCAAATCAAGATCATGCTGCTGTAATTCCTTGATGTTCTAAATATGAGAGTTTGTCAACTAAATATGCATCTGAGCATAAATATCAACATGTGGATCTACAGACAGAATACTCAACATAGTCACTCTCTCCAAAAGTCACCATTCTGGGGCCATGTAGAAAGATACCACACTAGTCTCTACTCTTTTCCTACTTGTGCATCTACTACAACATTGTCTTTCCCAGGATGATACTCTAAAGTAAAATCATAATACTTCAAGAATTCCAACCATCTATGTTCCCTCATATTCAGCGCCTTCTAGTCAAACAAATATTTCAGACTCCTATGATTAGATAACAATGTAAACCTTTCTCCATACAGATAATGCCTCAACATTTTCAACACAAAAACTATTGCTGCTAGCTCTAAATCATGCTCAGGATAATTTTTCTCATGTACCTTTAGCTGTCTAGATGCATGAGCAATTACTTGACCTTCCACCATCAATACTCCTCTCAAACTTGTCTACATTGCATCTGGATAAATTTCTAATTCTTTTCTAGGTTCTGAAAGTGCTAAAACAGGAGCAGTAGTTAACTTCTTCTTTAGTTCTATGAAAACATCTTCACATGATGTAGTCCACATGAATGGTACATTTTGCTGAGTCAGCTTTGCGAGTGGAGCAGCTAATTTAGATAAAACATTTACGAATTTTCTATAATAGCCAGCTAAACCCAAAAAATTAAGAATCTCGGTCATTGTAGTTGGCCTTGGCTGATTGATAATAACCTCAACCTTAGCAGAATCACTGAAATACTCTTGACAGTTATTACATTACCTAAAAATTTTACCTTATCTAGCCAAAACTCACATTTGCTAAATTTAACATAAAATCTATGTTCTCTCAATGTCCTTAAAGTGATATGGAGATGTTGCTTATGATTTTCCCAAGTTTTACAATAAATGAGAATATCAACAATAAACATAATAATGGACTGATTTAAATATGGCTTTAATACCCTTTGCATTAAATCCATAAATATGGTAGGAGCATTAGTTAACCCAAAAGGCATCACAAGAAACCCATGATGGTCATATTTTGTTCTGAAAACAATCTTTGATATATCTTTTTCTTGAAGCCTTAACTAATAATACCCAGATCTTAAATCAATCTTAGAAAAGAATTTGACACCATTCAACTGATCAAATAAATCATAAATGCTTTGTAAAGGATATTTATTCTTTATTGTCAACTTATTCAACTGACAATAATCAAACTTCCATCCTTCTTCTTTACAAACAACACGAGTGCTCCCCAAGATGGCGTACTTGGGTTGATAAACCTTTGAGTCATCAACGAATCTAGTTGCACTTTAAATTATATCAACTCTTTTGTGTCATTCAATATGAAGGAATGGAAATAGGCTCAACGTTAGGCATCAATTCAATAATAAAATCTATTTCTTGTTTAGGTGGTGACCCCGCAAATCATCTAGAAACACATTGGGGTATTTACAAACTAAGGGAATATTAGCTAATTATATGCCTTTTGCCTTTTTTACCACTAAACTCATACCAGCCACCATTCATACTTCTTCATCAGTAGCCATATGATCTTGAATAGGAAGTTGTGAAGATGTTATACCTCTACAAACAAGTGAGTGTTGACATAGTATCTGAAAGACTACTCTTTTAGAAAACCTATCAACACATGCATGATAAGCCGCTAACCCATCCATGCCTAGAATAGCATCAAACTCCAAAATTTTGACTCTAAGACTCACGATCATTTCATGGCTATCATATTTCACCACACAACTTTCACACACTATATTTGGATATATTCTTTCATCGGCTTCTATACTCAAAATTGGAAGTGTACTAATCCTAAAAGTTGACAGATACAATCTATGATATGTCTAGCAATAAATGATGAAGTTGATCCAACATCAATCAAAACATAAATAGGAGTATTACAAATACATTAATACCTTCAATAAGCTATTCTTTCGAATTTGGATAGGCTCTATAAGTACCCTAGCATGTTCACGATCCACACTGTAGTTCCACCTCCCTCGGCAGTAGAAGGTCTTTGAGGTGCAAACTGTGGACATTGAAAAGCTCTATGTCCCGACATCCTACACCTAAAGCGAGTAAATGGAGGTCTACTTGATGCAGAAGTAAAATATGCAACTTGAGACCATGTACCTCCTATTGCCATAAAAGGTTTTCTCCTATTCTACTGTTGTGGTGTCCTTGTTTGTGGTGCATCTTTCTTGACCATATGTGATGTTAGTGGTGGCCTTCTCATCGTAGATTGACTCATTTTTCATATTGATGCATTCAATGTTGTTGGCAAGCTTACCATCATCCCAATAGTTGTAGCTCTCCTCATTCTAGCATTGACAAGGGTAGCCTCAAAATCTTTAGCTTGTCTAGTTGCATGCTCATATGTCTAACCCCTATCAAAGCTAATCCCTCATGGATGAAATCACAATACCCTTTTCTGATTTGTTGCATCTGAAGCTCGTCCGTAGCTACCATCTCAGGAGCAAAAAGAACTAATTGATTGAATTTTCACTCATATTCTCTAACCTTCATACTTCCCAAAGTCAAGTGCATAAATTCATTTCTATTCTTATCTTTTTCAATCCTCATGTAGAACTCTTCATAAAATAGCTCCTTAAACTTAGTCTAGGTCTTAATCCCAACACCTCTAGTAACTATCTTCTCCACTAGTCATCTACCTTATAAACTAATTTGAAGCTAGTAAGTTTCACCTTTTCTGGTTTTGAAGCTTGCATATCATCAAAGATAGTCTCCAACCTTTTCATCCATCTCTTTGTAGTTTCAAGATCAACACCTCCTAGAAACTCGGTATGACCCTTATGCTTGAAAGCTTTCATTACTTTCTCATATTTATCTCTCTCAAAATTGGGATCCACAGGTGTTGTTACTTCTGCTTGAACAAAAATGGGATAATTAGCTGGTTCAGCTCTGCTTCTCATAGGAGCACGTGCACTACTTTGTTCTCCTTTCGCTGGCACATTCTGTGGCACTTATTTGTTGCTTTTCTAGGACATTTTAATGGTTATTACAACTGACAATGATGAAGAAACTAGTAACTTTCTCTCCATGAGGTATCATGCCATTGCCTTCTGTTAGTTGCATCGCAAACTAACATTAGAATATGTAAATTATTGCATTTTATAAGAAATAAGAGAGAATTAATTGAAGAATTGCATAATTAGCAGTTTTTGCATACAGTTAGGAGTTTGCATTGTTTAATATCTTTTTAAGCCTTGTTTTTAAAGTTTTGATATTCTTTTATGAGGAAATGATGTCTGGGAAAGGAATTGAATGTATTGCAGGATACAGGTTGAAGCACAAAGGAAGAATGCATCATGAGAAGGAAAACAGGAGAAGGAATCATAAAAAAGTATCAGAAGACCGCGGTCCAACAACTGAAGACCGCAGTAACAAAAGAAGGACCGAACCAGTACATAATGCACTGGTGACCGCGGTCCATAAACTGGTGACCGTGGTCACCAGAATGGGATATGCACAGAGCCAACGCAGACCGCGATAGGGAGCAGGTGGAGAATTTTTGGGTTTTGACATAGAAATCACTGACTGCAATCACTCGAGTGATAATCGGAATTTTTATAATTTTTAGGGTTTTTTTAGTGCGGGATTATATATAGAAAAGGGTGATTAGAGTCAGAGATACCTAATTCGGAAAAGAGACTACTGGTGACGGTTGTAGGGCTTG
>JAJIYU010016696.1:0-12030 GCA_030144865.1 Tinospora cordifolia | reverse complement strand
TACTTTACATATTATAGTGTATGATACATGTGACATTAATGTGTTGTTTTTGTTTTGTTAAGGTGGAAATGCACCCAGCATGGCAACAAAAGAAATTAAGAGAATTCTGCCAGGAGAAAGGCATCCAAGTCAGTGCATATTCTCCTCTTGGAGCTAAGCAATGGGGATTTGATGTTGTTCTTAGCAATAAGATCATCAAAGAGATTGCCCATCACAAAGGAAAAACGGTTGCTCAGGTTCTAATTAACTAATTAATATGACCATGTTCTTGACCTTAATATGTTAATTAATTAATCAATTGTATGCTATATGTCAAAACATATTTATATATCAATTTTGTCATTAATGCAATTTGTTAATGGGCATGACAGATTGCTTTAAGATGGGGATATGAGCAAGGAATAATTTTAATCCCAAAGAGCTTCAACAAGGAAAGATTGATTCAGAATCTCCTCATATTTGATTGGGAGCTAACTCAAGATGAACTGAAGAAGATGGCATCAATTCAACAGTCTAGAATAGCCATAGCCCCTGAGTTTGTGTTCCCTGGCAGCCCTTTCAAATCCTTTGAAGAGTTCTGGGATGGAGAAATGTGAAAATATCTATCTTCTAAAAACAAGACATATATTATCACCATGATCAATATCTATGTAACAAGATTATAAGTTAAGCCATCTAGTCTTGTATGGTCTCTCTCTCTCTCTCTCTCTCTCTCTCTCTCTCTCTCTCTCTCTCTCTTTAATGTTACATATATGGCATCTAGAAGGTGTCCTTTTGGGCAAGAATTGTTAATCTAACCTTAGACATGACAAAGATGCTTAGATCGACCTTTCTTTTGCCCTTCGATTATCAAATAATTGGATGCCTTATAATTATAACCATTCTGTCTATATAAATATGGATTGATTTATCTAATTATTACTAGTTTAAATCTAATAAGATAGCATATATTTATACTACTCATGAAACTTGAGGGGGGTTGGCTTGCAGGTGGTGATGATCAAGTTGGGGCATGTCTTAAAAGTTACAACTATAACCATTCTTTTTATCTAAATATGTACTAATTTATGTAATTGTTACTAGTTTAAATATAATAAGAGTGCATAAATTTATACTGCTCAAAAAACTTGAGAGGGACTGGCTTGCAAGTGGTGATGATCACCTCGAGGCATGTACTAGCGCCATTCATGAGTATTCTAAGACCCGTCAATGCTCGTAAAAATCCTTTATTAGGCAACAACTTGTGTACTAGGTGTTGAAAAAATTACTTTCTAAAATGATTTTTTTGCTGTATTCAACTAAATATTGAGGTAGGTCCTATAAGTAGTTTTTAATGGAACCAAGATGATTCTTAATATTTGATATGTGGACATTAAAATTGTAAAATGATTTACTTCAAATCATGGATATATGAATGGAAAATTGAATGTAAAGATGCCTATTTGGTATGTGTGAAATGATGTCTATTATTTAAATATTTGTTAACTCCCACATGAGAAGGTAAGAAATTCTAGATGTAGTTTGTAAGTGAAGAAAAAGTCAAAAATTTAAATTTTTAGCACATAGTTACACACAAGGAAGCCCAAGGAGCACGCTTTGCATCATCTTGCGTGCATGCAGCTTGTGACACATGTAATGTGCACACGTGTTCATGGGGGAAAAGGTGTTTGGGTCTCTTATGGCACATTGATTGCACATCACTTTGCACTTAAATATTTAGTTAAATATGACAAAAGATGTGCTTGCGGGGTCTTGGTACAATGGATCAAGATCCATTTGTAGGAGATATGAGTGTGTCAATTAGGACCATTGGATGACATCCAATTGGATAGTATGATTCAATGACGTGAAAATAAAACGGTACTTCAAAACTATTAGATTGTGTCCAAAATCTAAATGACACAATCCAATGTTGTACGATGAGATGCACTGCTCAACACTGTTAGCTCGCATCTAGATGCCAAAAGATGCAATTCAATGATGCATAAAGGGTGTCATGACCAACCACAACTTACCTATTGTCGAAACCCCTTCCCTAGGCCAAAGGGCAGCTCGATCGGCATAGTGACTCGGTGAACTCACTCATCTAGCCAAGTTCACCCAGTCACCGTTACGCCTTTCAAACCACAACATCAAGCCACAAAAGAGTAATTTTAAACATCCATTTGGTAAAGTACAAAAGTAAACATAACATTTCAATTAAGTCTATATGTAAATATCGTGGAGGTTTGCTCCTACATATTACATATTGTCTAGTTTCAAAATACAGCTGATCATTAGTTACATATAAAAATGACCCACTTCTAACAAAGACCAAGAAAAGGAAAAAGGAACCATTGAAAGACTAGGCTATCACCACGAATTTCTCTTTTTCAACCGCCGAGAAATTTGAAATATTAGTAAAGTATTTAACCTACTTTGCAATATGACTCATTTAGTAGTAAAACCAGCGTATTACCTATAACTAACATTCCAAAATAATGTATGTATGCATGAATAGTAATAGTAAAACGATGCTTGACAACAAAGCATGTAGTAAAACATTTATAAACAATGCAATAGTTAAATAGGAACAATTTGAATACATGCTAGTTGAGAATTGTATCAGGGCTAGGGTTCAAATTATCAAATCTAACCCTATGGTCATCACTCGAGCAGGTCATGAGTTAGGCGTACCAGCCACTTAAGCGAGTTATGAGCTAGGTGTATTCATTGAATACCCTAACCCCGTGCTTGATTTTCAAGTATCGTCACTAGAGCGGGTTTGAGGCTAGGCGCATTGATCATATGCCCTAACCCCGTTGCTCGGACCTTGAGTTTAAATTCAATCACATCGTGTATCTTGACCTCGCGCTCAGACCTCGAGCCTATGGTCTTAACATTAGTGTACATCTATTTATACTTCAAACCAATTGATGTAACTCAAATTACATGAAACTATTTAACCAATGTCATTTCACACACATTTTATGCAAGGAATACAAGTCAAAGTAACACCTAAATTAAACTACTCACCTCGGTTCATACATACTGATGTCCCGTCGACACTTGGCCCAATCTTGCCGTATATACTAAGATTTGCATTATTTAAACTCAATTTCAGTTCTTTTGTGAAATGTAGCTCAATTCTAGTTCTAGTGTCCCTAAGCGGTCTCAGTCAACCCAAGTTTGACTTGGTCAAATTTGGTCAAACTTGGTTAAAATTGTTTGCTATATCTTGAGTGCGAATACTATTGTTGCCAGCTTTATGTTATGTACAGGGTAGTTCCTCTCATGAACTTTCAACTATCATGAGGCAAAAGCAACAACCCTGTCATCTTGCATCAACACATAGCCCAAGTTTATCTGTGGTGCATCAGTGTATATAGTCAACTCTCGACTGGGCTCTGGCAACACTAGCACTGGAGTCGATGTCAATCTCTGCTCAAGTTCAAGGAAGGCATTCTTGCACCCATCAGTCCATATGAATGGAGTATCCTTCTTGGTTAGCTTCATCATCAGAGTTGTAATCCTCGAATGTTCTGAACGAAATGACGATAATAGCTTGCTAAGCCCAAGAAGCTGTAGATATCAGTCATTGTGGTAGGTCTCGCCCAACTAGTAATCCCCTCAACCTTAGTGGGGTCAACAAAAATACCCTCAGCTCCAACCACGTGACCCAAAAATCAGACCTTTGATAATAAAAACTCGCACTTGCCAAACTTAACATACAACCTATGCTCCCTCAAGGTCTACAGAACAATCCTCAAGTGCTTGACATGATCTTCACGAGACCTTGAATAGATCAAGATATCATCGATGAAGATGATGACAAAAGCATTGAGATATGGCCAAAACACTCTCTACATGAAGCCATAAACATAGCTAGGGTATTTATCACGTCGAATGACATGACTAAGAACTCGTAGTGTCCATATATAGTGTGAAATGCAATCTTCTGTATATCTTCTTCCCTAACTTTTAGTTGATGGTACCCAGATATTAGATCAATCTTCGAAAACACCTTGTCACCTATAAGGTGATCAAATAAGTTGTTAATACGTGGAAAAAAAATACTTATTCTTGATTGTCACCTTATTCAACTGCCGGTACTTGATGCATAAGCGAAGACTCCCATCCTTCTTCTTCAAAAATATATTGGAGTACCCCAAAGTGACACACTAGGGGTAATGAAACCCTTATCTAATAATTCCTCTGATTGGATTTTCAACTACTGCAATTCCTTCGATGCCATGAGGTAGGGAGGAATCAAAACTGGTTGTGTCCTTGGAATAACCTTGATAATTAAGTCGATCTCTCGTTTAGGAAGCAAGCCGGATAGATCCTCAAGGAATACATAAGGAAAATCCCTTGCAATAGAGATCTCATCGATACTTGTTCGTGAAGGTTCCTCATCTATGGTGGTCAAAATGGCAAGAGTGTCCATATCGTGTTGTGTTACCAATTAGCCATGGGTGCTCTGCCTATTAGAAGCTCTACCCTGAAAGACAATAGTGGGTTGCCCTAGAATCTGAAACATAATCCTTTTGGCAACGTAATCCACATGTGCGTAGTACGTAGCTAACCAATGCATACCGAGTATGGCATTGAACTCGAGAAACTCTAACACTCGGACATTTAAAATAGTCTCAAGGTCCTCCAATCTAAGCACACACCTTTCACATATCATGTCGGGATAAATGCGCTCCCTAGCAGCAGTACTCAATATCAATCAAGTAGGAGCCCTAACTAGTCTAAGTCTCAATCTATTTACAACACACCCAAAAATAAAAGACAATGTAGAACCAACATCAATCATTACATATATAGATGAATCACCAAGTGTAATGGTACCTTCAACCAAGGTTTTTGTCGAGTTGGGGTCAGGCTGAGTGACTGATTGTGCTCTGTCTCTGATGGCTGGGGTGAAAGAACTGGGACTTGCTCCAAGAATCGGACACTTAGACCTCTTGTGCCTGACCTATCCACACTAGTAACATGTAAGGGGCGACCTCTATCCACCCTAGTAGCCCTAACTCAGTCCACAGCCTTTCCTTTGGCCCCCATAGACTGTGTTTTGCTGCTCTGTTAGTGGTTGTGACTAAATAGGAGTTGTAATACCCCAAAAATTTTATAGAGTTTTGGTAAATTTAAATAAAAATAATTCAAGCACAATAAACCCTAAAAAATCCATGAAAACCTGGTTTAGGAGATATTTAATCAATGTACAAAAGAATCGGTAAATCAGAGCAAAGTACAAAATTTCACATAGTAACCATCCACTGGTTACTGCAGTAATGTAACTAAAATTGAGAAATAACAACGTTCTAGTTACTGCGGTCATGCTTGTGGTTAATGCAACAATCCATCTAGAACGTAGAAAATTAGGGTTTTGGTTACCATGGTAATCCTTCGAATTTCCACGATAATACGTGAGTGCGCCAAAAAATCCTAATCGTCATTGTAGCCCTACAGTCGCGCACCAACTCCTAAGAACTGATACCAGCTACCAATAATTGAATTTTTTCCCTTCCCTACCATTCAAAATTGGTTTCTATTCATTTAAACCCTTATCCACTAGTTTTCAAAGCCTAGATTCCTGAAGAACAATACTAGCAAGAAGAGAAATTAGTTGTGGTGCTATTCCAAATCATTGTGCTCAGGTAAACCATGAAGCCCCACTTGGAATCATAGTTTTTCATCCTAGATTTGTTTTCCATGAGAGTATGCACATTTTCTTTGAAACACAGATCAACAGAGGCTTCAAAACCTCACGTTGAAGGAGAACAAGGGGGAAGAACAAGGAGCTATGAGGTTTAATGTTTTCCCATTCATGTATGTGTGTGTTTTGAATGTAATGAGAGTGTTGGAATACAAAATACTATAGGGAACGACAAATCGTGGTAGTGCATGCGGTAACACATGCTGAACACACCAAGCCCCTTTGGTTACCGTGGTAACGTATGAGAAAAATCGAGCTGTGCTCTGGTTATTGCGGTAACTGACTGTGGTAACAAGGCAGAAACCCAATTATTGTCTTTGATTGTGCACACACGAATTACCACAATAATGCCACTCACTATCTCTGTAATCAGAAGAAAATGGTGAATGATGTTATCCAATAAGACCACTATGTACACCTTGGGATATCTATGTTAGGGAATCATTAAATTATGATTTAAGAGACCTTGGGAATGTTTCAAACTCATGTAATGTGATTTTGAATATCGTAGATTGAAAGACAAGGCTAATATGTTGCAAAACAAAGGTCCAAGGGAACGAGAGAGAAGGTGGAAGTGATTACCTTGCTCCCTAGTATTATTTGAATTTTAATACTAAACATGTAGTATGTTTACATTTCTTGAATGCTTAGAAGCATGTTAGGATGTTGTTTATATGATTTGTGAATGACATGAATATACGAATGCTAGAATAACATAACTTATATGTCCATGTTTGGTGTTTACAATGCTTTATCACATGAGATGATTATTGTGTTATTTATGTGTTAATGAGATGATTAGAATGATTACATTATTGGATAATGATGTGTCATACATGATGAATTGATAATCATGCTTGTTATAAAATGTTTGCTAATACACATGCAAAGATAAATTAAGAATTAAACCACATATTGTCGTGGTGGTCCATAGGGGATCACTGTGGGTGTTCTCGCGATAAAGAATGATGGGATTGCCCTTAGTTCCCAATGACAGGACTATAGGTGTGACCCTAGTTATTTGGTGACGGAGTGATAGGTGTGACCCTAGTTCCCAAGTTGGGTAATGGGTGTGCCCCTATCCCATTGGAATTTGGCATATAATGCATTTTCCTCATCTTCTCCGACATGATAACGATGAAAGAACACCAGGCTAGACCCTTCAGTCAAATTAACAACTGATTAACAAATGAATGCTTGAAATGCCTAATGTTTGATAAGTGAGTCTATGTTCCGTGTTTGATTTAAATAATGTTATCGATGCATTGTGTATGATCCACTGGGCTTTTGAGCTCACCCTACATCTTCATTTTAGGTGACCCTTGAGGCGGTTCGTGCTAATAGTACTACATAGTACTATAGGAGCTGCAAATCTCGTTGTTGAGGTTGTCAGAGTTCTTTTGTTAGATAGTTAGTTTAGACTAGGTGCATGACCCTCCAGACTGGTTTTAAATTATTAATTATTATATATATATATATATTTGTCATTGATATACGATTAATTAATTGACATAGAAGTATACAGTCATATGCATTAATTAACATTAGACATATAGAAATGTTGGGTACATATACTCTTCTTTATTTAAATAAGAAAATAATATTTTGAATAATATACTTGTATGATATTAATATAGAAAAGTATGTGTGTAAAATATTAATTAGATGTATTCATGAAAATAATATTTTATTTAGTATGATATTAATATATATAGAAAAGTATATGTGTAAAGGAAATGCATTCATGAATATAATATTTTATTATAGTCCCACATTGGAAAAATAGACAAAACTAGTTGAAAAATGACTCTATATAAACTCTCTTACGCTACCCATTTCAAATATAGAAAATAATAGTCCCACATTAGAAAAATAGACAAAACTAGTTGAAAAATGACTCTATATAAACCCTCTACTCTACCCATTTCACTCATCCTGAAAACAAGAATCGAAATTTCTCTTGCTCTCTCTTTGCTTCCTTCTTGACAACCTCAATCCTTGTTCTTCTTTTCTTGAGCTATACTAAATAGCTTGTGAAGTAGTAGCAACGAAGTGCTATACAAGTTAGAAAGCGATCTCGAGGTGAATTTCTTTCCTTTCTTTTAATTTATTATTTTGATTTAAATAATGTTTGCTTATTTTATTAGTTTGATTTTATTCTTGTCCTTTGTATTTATACTATTCGATTATTATATTACTTATGACTAAGAGAGTATGCTTTGTAGTTGCGTCTTGTACGATCTTCTACATCAAAAATCGAAAGTCAATATGAATGTTATACTGTTAGAGATATTATTTATCAATATACTGTTTATGACCAAGAGAGTATGCTCTGTAGTTGCGTTTTGTACAATCTTCTACATCAGAAATCGAAAGTCAATGTTCATGTTTTACTATTTGAGTGTTTAAATACTGTTAAAATGTTTATTTATTATACCATTGCACATATAAGTAAGATTAAACAAAGATTTCAACCATATATCGGTACGAGGGACTTTCTATGTTCCATGTAGAATTAGAACTGGTTGTCAATATTGACACCAGAATGGAACATGTTTCAGGAATGATCCCACTAGAGATGGGTTTAAGTTTCAGAATTGATCACTTTCTCAAGATCTGAAGCAAAGAGGTTATTTCTGTTCAGTCTAAATTATGACTGAAACAATATGTTGTTTGAATCGATTTAATCCCTGAAAGTGCTTGATATGCTTGTATTATTTGGTTGAAATAATGAATTAAATAGATGGAATGATTCGCTGAACTTTTTAGCTCACCCCCTATTTTTCACATTTTAGGAAATTAACTTATCTGCCGATGTGGAGAATTATTTGTTCTTTTATATATTTTATTGTAGGGCATGTGGGCCCAAGCTAAATTATGTTTTTCACTTTTGAATTTATTTTTGCTATAATTGATCATTGTACTAAGAATTTTCGAATAAATAAATGAAGGATCTTATTTATTATGATGTCATTTTGTACATAGACTAATGTTCACAGGAACCCTCATGGATTTGGGTCTAAGAAGAAGAAAATGTAACACGGGCCCGTCTCTTGGGTGGCCCAAGATTATTAATCAAAGAAAATTAGACCGTCAGATGAAGTGGACGATGGGGCTCGGGAGGCGGGGTGTTACAATCTGCCTCAGATAATCGTAGGGTTTTAGCATTCTTCTCCATATTCAACAGCTAATGATCCGCTGCCTACAAACTAATACCACCCATGAACATCATGGGGCCTAAATCTATAAAGCTCTTGAGGAGCTGGGCATGGGCTCTCTCATCTGCCTATCTATCTAGGGCAGGAGCAACTAGAGCTTCTACGACCTCAACTAGTCACTTTGGAGCTAGAGGCATAGATGAAGCAGGAGATGGTGGCATGATAGCTAGAGCGACTATCACCATAGAAGGTCTTGCTGACATAGACGTCTCATCCGTCTATCTATTAGCCTCCAACTTATCAAGTTTCTCCCTCAATAAGGTTGTTTGGGCTTGCATAGCCTCGTTAGATGCCCTAATCGCATCCTTGAGCCTCTGCATAGGGTCCTAAACATTAAGTAATAAAATAAACTCGACCTAAACACTAAGTAATAAAATTTATGTTCACAACATGGTTATTATTGATAGTTTCCCCTTCTTTTCCTTTAAGTTTGGGTTTTGTTTACTTTTGCGATTACTTTTATGTTGCCTAGGTCCTTCATTTATTAATGTTCTTCAATCTTGAATCTAGGCTCTGATACCAAAGCTGTTGAGATCCCTTCCCTAGGTTGAAGGGTAACCTGACCAGCATAGTCATTCGATAAACTCACTCATTGAGCCAAGTTCACCCAATCGCCGTTAAGCCTTTCCAATTACAACATCAAGCCACATCAGAGTAATTTTGTAACAACCCAGGTCCACTACGTACCAATATTATCCCCAACTTAGCCACCACTGACTGTGTGTAGGGTTTTTGCTGTTGGCAAGACTCGAACTTGAGTCTCCCAAAAGTATCAACATTAGTAAGGCTCGCAGTTGGTCATTTAACTAAGGCATCACTCTAGTGTCAACCGATGTAGAATATTACAATTCACCCCCATTGGGAGTAGTTTTGTCTTCAGGACTCACTCCTCCGTCACACACAGAGCGGCTCTGATTCCATTTGTACAACCCGAGCCTACTAAGTACCGATATTGTCCCCAGTTTAGCCACCACTAAATGGGTGTCGGGTTTTGCTCTTGACAAGACTCGAACTGGAGTCACCCAAAAGCGCTCGATACTAATAAGGCTCGCAATTGTTCATTTCACCCAGGCATCACTCTAGTGTCAGACCGTTGTGAAATATTATAATCCACCCCCCTTGGAAGCAGTCTTGTCTTCAGGACTCACTCTTCCGTCACACAGAGAGTGGCTCTGATACCATTTGTAATAATCCCGACCCACTACATACCGATATTATCTCCAGCTTAGCCACCACTAACTAGGTGTAGGATTTTGTTCTTGACAAGATTCGAACTTGAGTCTCCCAAAAAATGTTTGACACTAGTAAGGCTCGCAATTGTTTATTTAAGGCATCACTCTAGTGTCGGATCGATGTGGAATATTACAGTAAAACCCTACACCCCCCTTTGGAGCAATCTCGTCTTCGAGATTCACACCTTCGGTACACACAGAGAAGCTCTGATACAATTTATAACAACCTAGGCCCACTACGTACTGATATTGTCCCCACCTTAGCAACCACTAATTAGATGTAGGGTTTTTCTCTTGGGAAAACTAGAGCTTGAGTCTCCCAAAAACCCTCAGCATAATGAGACATCCTCGAATGCACATTTAGCCCAATAATCCCCTTGGAGTCAGACCGATGTGGGATATTACAAATTCAAACATCCATTCGATAAAGTATGAAAGTAAACATATCATTTCAATTAAGTCTATAGGCAAATACCATGGAGGTTTGCTCCTACATATTACATATTGTCTGGTTACCAAATACAGTTGACGATTAGTTACATACACAAAAATGACCCACCTCTAACAAAGACTAAGAAAAGGAAAAAGGAACCTTCGAGGGATTAGGCTATCACCACACCTTTCCCTTTTTTAGCCGTTGAAGAACCTGAAATGTTAAGAGAGTAGTGAGCCCAATTTGCAACGTGGCTCAGTGAGTAGTAAAACCAGCATATTACTTATAACTAACATTCCAAAATAATGCATGCATGCATGAACAATATTGGTAAAACAATGCTTGATAACAAGGCATATAGTAAAACATTTATAAATAATGCAATAGTTAAAAACGAACAGTTTGAATACATGCTAATTGAGAATTGTACTAGAGCTAGGGTTCAAATCATCAAATCCAACCCTATGGTCATTACTCGAGTGGGTCATGAATCAGGTGTACTAGCCACTAAAGTGGGTCATGAGCTAGGCATAATCATTGAATACCTCAACTTTGTGCTTGGTCCTCAAGTGTCGTCTTTAGAGTGGGTCTAAGGCTAGGAGGACTGATCATATGCCCTAACCCTGATGCTCGAACCTCGAGTCTAAATTCAATCACATCGTGTACCCTGACCTCGAGCTCGGACTGTG
The DNA here is from genome assembly GCA_030144865.1 of Tinospora cordifolia. Lineage (NCBI taxonomy): Eukaryota > Viridiplantae > Streptophyta > Magnoliopsida > Ranunculales > Menispermaceae > Tinospora > Tinospora cordifolia. The sequence continues at coordinate 757 of JAJIYU010016696.1, read as the reverse complement.
AGACTATGGTCTCACTATCGGTGTACAATCGGTGTACATCTATATATACTTCAAACCAATTGATGTAATTCAAATCACATAAAACTATTTAACCAATGTCATTTAACACACATTTTATATAAGGAATACAAGTCAAAATAACACCTGAATTAAACTACTCACCTCAAGTCCTACGCATCGACGCCCCATCGGCACTCGGCCCAGTCTTGACATATACACTAATATCTACATCATTTAAACCCAATTTCAATTCCTTTGTGAAATGTGGCTCAAATCTAGTTCTATTATTCCTAACCAGTGTTAGTCAACCCAAATTTGACTTGGTAAAATTTGGTCAAACTTGATCAATTGGTCAAACTTAGTAAAAATTGGTCGACTTAGTCAAAATTTGTCAACATTGGTCAATTTGGGTTAAATTAGGTAAAAATTGGGTCATTTGGTCAAAATTCTCAATTTTCAACACTTAGCCAAATTTCAAGCTTTTTGTCCCATTTGCACAGTGGATTTGCCGCTTTTTCTGCAATCAATCCATATGTAGAAATTGTGTGAAACTTTTCAGATTTTATCTGCACCCCCTAAATATTCACGAAAATATTTGGTAGCAATTTTTGGATTTCATTTGATAGGGGTTTTACGAGGGATAACAACAATTGAAAAATCCCAATTTTGCATGTGACAAGCAGTCATTGGTCGCTCAATTTGACCCACTTGCCCAACTCAGATTGGGCTGAATTTGGTACACATGTTTTTGATATAA
>JAJIYU010016695.1:0-12011 GCA_030144865.1 Tinospora cordifolia | reverse complement strand
AATAATTAACTTTTGACCTAAGGTGCAACTTTGCCTCTAAATGTTTTTCAAAAATTACATTTTATGTCCAAATGTATTTATGGCCCCGTTGTTAACCTCAAAACTTCAGAAACTGTGTATTTTTACCCAAAAGTAAAGCCTATGTGATCCAACCCTTAGGGCGCCTGCAACGCCTGAGTGGGCGTTGGGTATAATAAACGCCTGCTCAGGTGTTGAGTCACTAATTTGAAAAAAAAAAAAATCAAATGAGGTGTTGAGCGCTCGGTCTGCACCGAGCACTCAACACCTCAAACCAATTTTTTTTTAATGCTTATGTGGTAATAAGGGGCGCTCAATGGGAGCCAACTCGGCGCTCATTGAGCGCCCGTTGAAGATGTCCTTAGGGTAAGCCTAATTATGTGGTATGTCACATGCCAAAGAGTGTTGATGAGGCTATAATGTAGTGTGTCACGTGTCAAAAAAAATGATGACATGGTGATGGTGTGGCATGACACGTGTTACATGATACCGATGTGGCAATGAGGTAGCAACGCCACCCCAAAAAAAAAAAAATTGGGTATAGGGTGCCCTTATGCAAATATTTTAAGGTCTAAGTTACACCTTATACTAACAAATTTTTATTTTTTATTCTTTATGAGTACCCACTCAATATCAAAAATATTACTAAAATTAATGAAATGTAATTATCTCTTTATAAAATTATAATATGTATAATTATTATAATATATATATATACTATACATTCAATAATTATGAGCATAAATTAGTATTAGCACATACAATACTTATATTTTAACTTTTTTTCAAGTTTTAATACTTCAAAAATATAGCTTTTAAAAAAATTGTATAAATGAAAACTTTAACCCAATTTTATATGATGTGATTATTGACGATGATGCCAACTTTGACTATTGAACATAGCTTCTTTTAAACATTTTATAACTTTTCTAAAACTAAATTAAACATTTTTAGTAATTGTTGTTAAATTTTGAATAAAAATAAATTATTTTTAATATTAAATTTGTTGGAACCCTTTTCCTAGGGCGAACGGCGAGCCGACCAACACAGTGCCCCGACAACCACACTTGCAAACCAAGCTTGTTAAGACATCATTAAGCCTCATTCTCAACACTATACACGACACAATCAAAATAATCTTAAGAGATGCAGAAGTAATTTAAACATTTAAACACTACGAAATGAAATATTTAACCAAAATGGGTTATTCAGTCATCAAAAGTAGAAGTAGTAGGAGGAATACCCAAGTTATATATGTACAATGTTTTCCTCACCCCTATACATGATTTTAACGCTCAAAGCAACGAACGACGTGAAAAACCTACCAAAATAAGAGAGAAGAGTGCAGCACTAAGCGATAACCACTCTCTTGCCCTTATCCACAGCAGAAGGACTTGAATTGCTAAAGTAGTGAGCCTAATTTGTCCACGATGGGCTCAGTGAGTAATACAATCTATCTATAACTTAAAACAAGAATTTCACAAAAATGATGTCGTGAATGTATGAACAATAATATTATGCGAGTGAATGCAATAGTTTACACATTTTAAATCTACAATGCAGTCAGGCACCTACATTTGAAAACAATTTAATGGTGAAAACATTCGTCGAGGCTCTCACTAGCCTCCAAGGCAATAAGAAATCTACTCAAGTGGGTTTCAGATAGTTAGGTGTATTCTAATACACTATCCTAAGGATTGGCACAGCTCATACCCTATACACGTACCCTAAGTATGACGACTCCAGGTCCTCAATGCTCAACCAATTCTAATACCCTAAGTCGTACCATCGGACTTCGAGATTCGGTGCACATTTTCATTTAAAACTCATTTAAAGGTTATGAATGCATCTCAATATGTAATACCACTTTCATTAATGAGCAGAATAGCAAGCTTTAAGTAATAAGTTAAAAAACACTACTCACCAAGATGTTCTACTTCTAGTACTCCTATCGTGATCAGTCGTGTTCCGCTAACACTAGGTCTTGCGAAATTGACATGGCTTCTTAATACTGATATAAGACTTGGCTCAATTCTAATTCTATGTCCTTGGTCAATCAAAGATTGGCCTAGTCAAGGGTGGTCTATCTATGCTGATTTGGCCAATCTTGGCCAACATAGCCGATCCAAAATTATGCGGTCAACTTAACCAACTGGGCCAAGCTTGGTTCAACCCAATCGACTCTAATCAAACTCAGTCAACTCTGGACATACTTGACTAAGGAGGTCAATGGGGTCAAAAGTGGTTAAACATGGTTAAATGAGGCATTCAACCAATCTTAAGCTACTAAGTTAACTCGATCAACCTTGGACAAACCTTGCACTTGCTGAACTAGGTGGTCAACAGGGTCAAAAGTGATCAATTTCGGTCAACATTAGGTCAATTTGGTCAAAATCCTTAATTTCTAACACCTAATCATATCCTTAGCTTATTGTGTTCTACATGCGCGACAATTTTTCCAATTTTTTTGTGGTCAATTTATACATCAGATTAATACCAAATTTTTCAGATATGTTCTATACTCCATAAACATTCCAAAGAAATTTTAATTGGGATTTTAGGCCCTCATTTTCCATGGTTTTTAAGTGTACTAATAAGTATTGCAAATTCACATTTCTAATGTGACAAGCAGTTACTTAGTATATTGGTTGACCCACTTTCCAAACTCAAAATGGCCTAAAATTGGTACACATATTTTTGACATGTCCAGGAACATCTTCACCAAATTTCAGCTCCAAACACTTACTTTTGGTCATCCAACTGACCCTCTACATAATTTGTTATGAAATAGATTTTTCCCTCTCATGTTTTCATTGGTTGTTCTAATGCATAATTGATCCTATTGCCCTAATGATCGGTGGTCCTTCCTTGCTTGATTAGTGGGGATTTGTGTCTTAGAACATTCACAAGTTATGATCCACTCAAAACAATAAGCAAGCAAGGCAACCATTACCCTCAAACATAATCATCAACATGGCATGCATTTGGATTTTTCAAAAAAAATTTCTAAGTCCTAGATTTCCCTATGTAACTAAGCATATTTGCACGCATATAAAATTATCAGTACAAAGCTTCAAGGTCCGAGCCTTATACCTTCTTTTTGCCTCAAATGTGAGGTTCAATCACATCCAAAACCAGCCCCAATCAGATGTCTGTAGCCACTCCAACATGGTCTCAAAGTTGCTTCCAAGAACTGGTTCTTGCTGGGATTGTTGAAACAGTGAACAACCAGTCAACTTTAGGACTCTATAAAACGTGGTTAGGATCTCCGTTTTCATTTTATGTCACTTGGAGATTGAAATACACATAATAAGGAAAAAAAGAAGTGGTTTTACTTTAAGAACGAATCTCAGATGGACTAGGAAATACCCCTTCGAAAATCGGATCCACACTATTTTTCAACAATTTCAGCTTACAACCATGACGACCAGCACACATTGACAATCGTTTTCGTCTCTATTGGTTGTGTGATTTGATAAAGGGCTTGGGGGTTCTTTGAGAGGGATGTGAGAGCTTTGAAATGAACCAAGTTTCAGAGAAAATGAACTTCAGGTGAAGGTAGGGCATTCAAACTGAAAAACTGTTCCAAAATGGGTTTTTGTTGCATGTATGAGACTCCCTTGCATGACAAATGGGCTGCCACGTGGCTATCCACTTGGCTCGTGAGTTGCCATGCAAGGTGCTCAGTTGTCCCTTCAAAGATGTCAAGCCAACTGCTCTGATGGATAGCCAAAACCATGACTCAAAATTGTGTTCCCACATGATTTTTCTACAAAAGTTCCATTGAAAAAAAATGAAGAAAAACCAGAAAAATCCAAGGGGAGGAGAGGAGAGCTGGGCGTGTGAGTCGACCCAGGCGCTAGGCGTCCAGGCCAGTTGGCCCTGGCCTGCTTCCACACTCACACAGGTCATTTGGCCCATGCAATTTTTGGCCCACGAGGGCCTGGGCCAGCCCTGCACCGAGTTTGCCCAAGCCCCAACCTTTTTTGGCTTTATTTTACCCTTGTATATATATATTACATTGTGTATATACATTTAATCCAGTTTTTCTATTATTATTTTTATTTAATTTACTCCCTTATACATTCACTAATTTTCATCAAAATCTTTAATTATACACAATTTTCATCATTAATGCATTTTTTTTTCTGAAGATTGAATATTTCACCAAAATTTGCATTTTTCTCCCAAAATTAATATTTCACCTCAAAAATCAACATAAATCTCTAAAAATTCATTTTTCTTCCTAAGAATTAAATAATCACTCTAAAAATTTTATTTTCTCACCAATTAGTAATTTCTCTCTCCAAAAACTATATTTCCCAAGTAATCTAATTTTTTCAATTAAATTGTTAAATAATTGAAAAAAAATTGAGAAAATTCATGTATTTTTATTAAAAATTTAAGAAAATACATGGAAGTACATATATCGGATCCGTCAATTCGATGTCAAAAATATGGGTCGTCACAAAATTAATAATCAAGTTTTAATAAAATTTAATCAATAAATTAGTTTTAGTATTTTGATAAATTTATTCTTTTCTTGACAACTAAAAACATTATTTTAAAATTATGTTAAAATAAAATTACAATTCTACATGATAAGTTTATTTTTTAATCATATTATTTTTAATAAAAATAATTTCTATTATTTTAAAAAGACAAACTATTAGTTTTGGTAAAATTACTTTTTACAGGAAAAACTAAAGTTTATTACTTTTTTAGTTTATAAATTTTTTTTTTGCAAATAATAGAGGAAAATAAAAATCAATATGAGCTAAAATTAGTATTTTAAATATATAATACATACATTTTAACATTTTTCTAGCTTTAATACTAATTTATTCTCATAATTGTTAAATGTTTGTATTATATATTTTAAAATGTATACTCATTTATATAATAATTATAATTTTATAATTTTGTAAAAATATAATTATATTTCATTAATTTTAGTAATATTTTTTATATTAAGTGAGCACTCAAACACAATAAAAAGTTGCTAGTACAAAGCGCAATTTTATCCCCTAAACTATTTGCATAAGGGACGCTTTGTAGTGTAATTTTTTTGAAGGGAATAGAAGGCACCGTGTTGTTGTCACAACATCATGATGCAACACATGGCATAGTACTTCGCCATGTCAACATCCTTTGGTGTGTGGTATGCCATGTCATAGCTTTGTCAGCACCTTCTAGCATGTGACATGCCACATAAGCTTGTCCTAATAGTTGAATGATGGATGCATCACTTGTCCTAATAGCGTGTGATCAAAAATATTGTTGGACATTGGGTGCAATTTTTAAAAAAGTTCAAGGACCAAAGTTGCACCTTAATAGCTTTTTTTCAAACCAATGGTAATTTTAAATAGTCTCATCATAAATAAAAGCAGATGGACAAGATTACAATTTCACAAGTTACATGTACTGATCTTATATTTTATCATGGATATGGAAATTTATAATTATTGATAAATATATTTGATGTATAATTTTATATTTACATTTAGGTTAAAATAATGAAATTCAAAATGATTTTAATTTTAGTTTCTTTCCATTTAAAATTATAGCTCATGAAAATGAAGTATTCTAAAGCTATCCCATGGATTCGTAACTCAATTAGTTTGGTAATCGTTCCTTTTAAGCAAACACTAAAGATGATATCAAATGTAAATTAGTATGATGTAGTTGACATTGAATACCGGTTAGGAGATCAGAGACTAAGAGAGATCAGAGAAAACTATGCGGAAGCAAAAATAGTATACTTGCATCTCTATTAATATGAGACAAAAGTACGTAATACAAAGTACGCAAGGAATCAAAAAAATCCTTTAAAGAGAATTTGAGTTTTTATCCATCTTCACATTGCAAGCTTGTCTTGATCTTCTGTAATGTACATGATATAAGATCATTAACGGTTTCAATATATTCTGTCGATGGCTTACCAGTGGGACAAGTGTTTGCAAGGACCTGAAACATAACAGTAAGCAAAGATCCTCCATCCATGTTCTTATCGTCCTCTGGCTTACAAGTACTAATCACCAACGGCCTTGACTGGAGCCCATCTGGTAGAATTGAGAATCCAGAAGGCAACATTGCAAGGTTGCTTGAATCACAACCTGTAATTACTGACTGCATTGCTGCAATGTCCACAGGTGCAAACACTACCATGGATTCAAATGTGTTTGTGCAACAATCTTGAAGTATCCACATACTACTTTCTTTTGAGTTCATAGCCTGGTGAAGAGTTAACAAAACACTATGTTTGTCATTCAAAAAGAAAAAGTAAGAAGATGAAATTAAAGGATCAAGTTAATTACTTGGAGGGTCACTGTGTTTCCGCGATCTTGACCTTTAGCTAAATGTGCAATAGTTTGAATAGGATTTCTTGATGATGATGACATGATATCCCACTATAATTTATACAAAAATTTTGATTAATCATTGATGAATTTATTGCAAGTAGATAAGAAATGTAAGAATATATAAATGCTTACCTCATTTCGACGAGCATCATCTCTTAAGAATTCAAATAAAGTGTTGGGAGAGATAGGTAAAGATATTGATGAAGTTGCAGATAGAATTACTCCTAGAGGTTCTCCTGGGTCATTCAAGTTTTTTCTAGAGGCCACCCTTAGATCATCTCTTCCTTTAGAAGAAAGTTTGGTCCATGTGTTATAACTTGATGCACCAATGGCTCGACAAAAGTTCCATGTCATCCTTTGAGCCAAGTTTAAAATGCTTTTTCTTCCAGCTAATGTAGGCACACCTAAGGCATGGTTTCAATGAATTTATATATCATCAAATGTTATATAGTCTGTGTTTACCAAGAAATTCACAAAATTGAGGAATCTATTTTTTTAAAGCTTATAACCTTATACCATTTGAGTCTTTTGTCGGAACATTAGTTGCCATGTAGAAAACAATTCGCTCACATTGGAGATGTAATGTTGCCATCCAGTGCTTGGCCCCAAATGCTAAGCCACTGTTGACAATAGAGCGATACATGGCATGAACTGAGCTTTTTTGGCATTCTAAGTGTTCTACCCAAATTACCTGCATATTGCAAAACCATCAAAATTATTATTTGTATCAAATCATGTCATATGTGAAAAATTATAAAAATTAGACATACTTTGCAATGACCATTGGATTTGTCCTCTATGATGCAACCTGATGGCCTTTTTCGATACCTTGCGATGGAAGAATCAATGCTATCATCAACTTGGTCGATAGATATGTCAACAATTGCAAAACATTCAGGGCTTAATTGACGGCAATGTCGGATAAAATAAACCTCTCTTGTAGGAACCATTGGTGTCAACATTTGTAGCTCTGCAAACATCTAGAAATTGATACAAATTACGCTTTATGCAATATTATACGTAATACAAACTTTGTGAACTAAAGTGATTAAGTTATTTACTAGTTGTGTTGCGCCATTTTTATTAGGTCCTTCACCACTTGAGAATATATCAATGGTAGCAGCTTTGGAGATCAAGCAAGGGAACATTTCCTTCCATTGATTCTACAAGTAACAAATATATCACATAATAATTATGATAGTTCTCTTTTTCATTTTCTCTAATTGAGAATATTATGAGACCACTTAATTCCTCTTTTTCCACTATGCACAAACATTATGAAAATCTTACCACATCCATGAAAGCTTGAAGTAGCTTTGGAAGATCAACAAAGATGACGCTTGTCTCTCTTGATGCCTCAATTGACAGCCTTACTTGTCCATTGATGCTCAAATTCTCCGAAGAGAACTCACGAAGATATTCATCATAGTTAAGTATTTCTCGACCAGTTTCAATGCTTCGAATCCATAATGGCTCATTGGAAGTAGCCATTTTTTTTAGTTCTTTGACAGCTTGGTCAACAATGTCCACAACTCTTGATTTTTGAAGCCCAAAAACTCCATTGTAGTAATAATCAATGCAACTTCTATTATCTTGGTCATGACTCCCAGGGGAGTAAGAGGAGGTAGGCGATGCAGACCTAGTAGGACATTTTCTGGTCATTGTCCGTAATTTTTCTACCTATAAAATTTCAAATGATACCACTATGTGTTAGTCATAGCAAAGAAACAAAAGCAATAAAATGAAGAGTTTATTAACATAGTGTGGATGAACCTCAGCTTTCAATCTTGCATTTTCTATTCTTAGTTGTTGCTCCTCTGTAGTCATTGAACAATCCTTATTAGAGGTGGCAAAGCCACAATTAGGACAACAAGTATTCTTAATGCTCTCTCTCATAGATCGGTTTTCTTCTCGAAGTTTCTCCATCTCCGATTTCAAGAGAGAATTTTCATGGCGTTCCTGTACAGCCTACAAAAAAAAGAGCCTTACATATTATTAAGCCACAAGTTTCGTATGGAATGCAACAACAATTAAAGCAACATGTAGATGGGTACTTTAGCTTCAATTTGTATTATGTGAGTACCTGAGGCAACAAGGTATAACGAAGTTAGATGAACTGCTGTAAGAATTTTGTGTTTGATATTTATCTAATATGTGAACCTACATATATTTTTAATTATGTAACTAGTCTACCGAAGGAATTAGCCCAAAGTGATGTAATCATCAAACAAGAGTTAAATTATCTGGCTGAATGACATCTCATATGGTACATTCATATTGTGCAAATACCAATCCACACGAAATTAACAAAACTTTAAGTTTTTCACATGTTTGTTATCTATCCTCAAGTTATATTTGAGGTTGTCTTATGACATTCTATCATACAAAAGAAGTCCTCTAAAAAAACTACATGTAATAACTTGGAAGATCAAGAACAATATGAATGCTTTCATGTCTTGATTATTCATCTTGATGATTGAATATACAAGAAGTCAAGATAGTTTTCATAAAGTTTTAAAGTTTTGAGCACTTTGATCGAATTCAATTAAGAAAATAAGACAAAATTTGAGATAATACCTTGATTTGGGTCCGTCTATTTTGAAACCAAAACTTAACTTGCCTTGGAGCAAGTCCTAGTTTTTTGCTTAATTGTTGCCTTTGCTTCTCATCAGGATGGGGTGATTCTTTAAATAGCCTGCAACACATTCGCTCAATTCCCATATGTGCTTAATCATAATAATAATTTCTAAGAAAAAAAAGTAATAAAATAAAGAAGTTTTGCAGCATTAGTTGATTGTTCATTCACATTTATTATCAAAGACTAATAAAACTTTTTCATACAAATTAAACTAATGTATTTGTAATCACTTTTTTTTGAAGGGAGTTTGATCGATCACCTTAACCTCTCAATTGGGAATAACGTTGCAGTGGTAACCTTATTCCCCAATCAAAGACTTGCACACGTAGCCACAAATTTGCAAGCACTTTTTAGCTAGGGAGAAACTTATCTATAAAGCATTATTAACTTGTAAATAATAGATTCAAGTTTTATACATAGAAAAGTGATAAAAGAAGTCAGTTGTAGTCAAGTATCAAAGTGTCATGTATCATTCTTAGAGTCATGTGTATTAAGTGTTCCTATAATGATCTAATATAACAATATATATGGTCCAACATTACCTATCTTACCCTAAGGAAAACCTTGGTATGTTGTGTAGTCAAGTATCAAAGTGTCATGTATCATTCTTAGAGTCATGTGTATTAAGTGTTCTTACAATGATCTAATATGACAATATACACGGTCTAATATTAACTATCTTACCTTATGAAAAACCTTGGTATGTTTTTCTAAGAAAGACAATAAATCTACAAAATTTGCCAACATCTGCTAGCTCAGTTGGTCGACATCGCTAGGAGGGCAGAGTTCGGGCCGGGTTTCCCCAGTAACGTGAGCCTTTGTGTGTGTGAGAGAAACGATATGCAACCAAGAAAAATAATCTACAAAATTTAAACATACTGCGCACACTCCTATGTAGTGTATATATATATATATATGTGTGTTAAATACTCCCAAATCTCTATTAATATGTGATCAAGGATATATAAGATATTTAACATATTCTTCTTTTTACAAGCTTAATTATCTTATAATCCTTTGAATACTTTTCAAACACGACCTCAAAACACTAAACAAATCTAGCACCCAACAAATGGTGAGAGTGAGTTAATTAGCTCGAACTTCAAGACATGCACCTATCACTAAACCAATCCACACGAGTCATCAGCTTAATTCTACTTAACTGTTCAATTAATCAGTCTTTTTTCTCATCTACATAGGAGAAATCTATTTCCTCCTCTTTGATTTATTAAGGACTAATTTGAAATGTAATTCAAGGTACGGGGATTTCCTACATAACCTAATAATATATTTACAAAAGGGCAAAAGGAGTTCTGCTAGAACCGGGCAACACGCATCAGTAATTTCGGCTTTCGTAGCAGATTCACGGGACAACGCATTCACTGAAACACTAGTATTACTATTGGAGCACAACCTGTTCTATGTCATTTACTGATGAACCAATCGTTTAACATTACTACCACTGATGACCCACTAGCTTCAATATTTATTGTATATCATGCATAATATTGTTCATTAATTTAATAACCAAAGAATTAAAAAGAAAGGCTATACTCACGCTTCCATTTCTCTGATTTGCTCAGCAGTGTGCCGGTGATACTTCTTTCTCTTCTTCTTCTTGCCCTTACAGTCCTCCTGATCATCAGCAGAACCCTCCTGATCTTCCTCCATTAATAATCCCTCATCCATTAACACATCGTCGTCTGATCTCCCAGTTCCTGTGTTCTCACTGCTGACTTCTACCGGAGCTTCTCTTCCACCACCGCAACCGCCAGTACCGCCACCGCTCTCTTCTTCTCCTTCCTCCACCTCCACAGTACTTGAAGCCGCCACTGCACCAGCATTTCTGAACACACCTGCCTTCAAAAACACATCAAAACTTCAACACGCTTTCTTTAATTTGTATCTTTTGATCAATACCCAGAAATAAATCAAGAATAAGAAGAAGAAGGCTATAACTAATTGAAATTATTATTATTATTAAGAACTATATATATGTGTAGTTAGTTACAAGAGAAAGAGAGAGAGCTGGAGAAGCAAAGAAATCTTTAATAGCGCCACTGCTAGAAGTCGGAGTGTTTGACATGGCGTCCAAGACCATGATAGAGTACTATGCGCTACTTAGACATAAAAATGATAAAACATAGTTTCAAGGAAATCTATTTTTTCTAAGGTTCTCTTTAATGGAGACCGGAGGTTCTTCTGATAGAGTTAATAAGAGAGAGTGAGAGAGAATCTAGAGAGAGAACGAGGGGGTTTGTGGGGTACCCTAGAGTTAAGGGTATAAAACAACAAAAGGAATTGAGAGAACGATATGGTGAGCAGTTAGAGAGAGAAAATTTTAGAGAGAGAGAGCGAGGGAGGGAGCCAGTAGGTGTTGACCGTTAGATACAAAGGCGAGCGAACTACGTAGGTTTACCCGCCTTTAAACGGTCCAAATCGCAACTGCTTTTTGACTTTTCAGTTCTTCAGACTGTTTGGCTTGGCTTCACTAAGTCGGCTCACTCACATGCCTCGCTCGGCTCACATTCGTCGCTCTCTCACATTGTCGTGCTCTCGAGTGCTAGTTTATTAAATGGCTGTTGGGACCATATCGTGCCACGATTGACCATAGATGTTCTTTTGATGGCGATATTTGTAACCCACTGCTAGCTCTTTCAAGATTAGACACGCACGCGCAACTACCGTACGTGTTGGCGTTAAAACCATTTTTGTTTTTATGTATGGAGATGCAATGAACCATAAACCATGAGAAGCACGTGTTGGCTTCTTGGATGACTGGTTCTAGTTGAAGATTATCTGAACTTATTTTTTGGTTCATCTCTGTTGGAAAAAAAAAATATGAAAGAAACATTTTATTAGAGAAAAACAAAAAAAAGAAGAAAAATATGGTACAAATTGAAGCTAAAAATTGAAAATATTAAATACACTCTTCGTCTTTAAAATTAATTTATTTAATTAAAATAAATATTAGTTAATTAAAAAATTTAAAC
>JAJIYU010016694.1:0-12022 GCA_030144865.1 Tinospora cordifolia | reverse complement strand
ATTACCATTTAATACACATATTGATTAATACCATTGCCAAAAATTTCGTATTTCTGTATAATCATGTATTTCTCATTTATAATTCATTAATTTATATAGAAAAATACATATAGAACCTGTCGACTAAATGTCCAAAAATACAAGTCCTTACACAACCAGTGGCTTATACATCACGGCAGTTGAAGTCACATGAGCAGAATTATCTTACACATGATCTGAAGCTAGTAGCAATCGTGTTTGCTTTGAAAATCTGGAGGCACAATTTCTATGGAGAGAGCTTTAATCTATACTCGGATCATAAGAGCCTCAAATATATATATATATATATATGTATGGCTAGAAAGAACTAAATCTTCGACAGAGAAGATGGCTAGAGTTCCTAAAGGACTATGACTTTCAGCTACACTATCATCCAAGCAAAGCTGATGTAGTAGCAGATGCACTTAGTAGAAATACCCACAGAAGGGATGAAGAAATTGCACAAATGTATCAGCTAATTAGCAACTATGATCTAGGTATAGCTACTAATGAGAATCAGGTGTATCTGTAAGCAATGACTTGCCAACCGAATATCATGTGCCAGATCAAAGATGAACAGAAAAATGATAGATAGTGAGCAAAGCTGATTGAAGGCGTCAAACAGGGCAAGCATGCAGACTTTAAAATTGTCTCTGAGGGTGCACTAAAACTAGGAGATAAACTTTGTGTACCAAACATTAGACAGATTAGAGACACCATATTAGATGAGGCACATCAGACCAAGTACACAATGCATCCAGGGGGGTGATAAGAGTATTAGAATCTGAAGAAAACTTTTTGGTGGAGAGGAATGAAGTTAGACATAGCTAAGTATGTTTCTAGATGTCTTACTTTTCTGAAGGTAAAGGCTGAGCATAGGAAGCCATCAGGTTTATTGCAGCCACTTTCAATACAAGAATGGAAGTGGGATAAGATTACTATGGACTTTGTTAGTGGCCTTCCAAGAAGCCAGAAAGGAGAAGACACCATATGTGTAATACCCCAGAATCTCACAAATGCATACATGTTGCAATTAAAATAAAAATATAAAATATAAATTGTAGGATTGTAAAGAAATGAGAATTCAAAATAATTTGACGAAGAGAAACCTTTGCGAGTAGAAATTGGAAAAATATAATAATAAATATTATTATTTATGCTCTGGTAGTAAATTGAAATGATGATGGGTATTTGACAATCATAGATAAAATATAAATGATTTTTAGATAAACGACAATGATGAAAATAGTAAATACGTACTATTAAAAATAAATAATAGTCTTTCTAATGCACATAGAGAATATATTTTTAGAACTAATGAGGTTTGAGTTAAATATAAGCAGTTCACAAAATAATAGTAATTGAAAGAAAAATAAAAAAATAAAATAATACGATGCTTGCGTGCACATCGACAACAAAAATATAAAATCAAATATTGGTTTAAGAAATGAAATCAAATATCGGTAGATAAAAATCAAAGATTGATTTGAGAAATAAAAATTTATTATTGATTGATTGAAACAAAAAAAATGAAACATTTGCTTTTCAAATTTTAGGGCAAGAACAAAGGTTAGCTTAAAAAAAAGAGAGAAAGAACTAGAATCAGCTAGAATGAAGAAGATGAAAGCGTGCTTTGGCTTGACAAACAAGGAAAAAAAAAAGGATTTCGGCGCGTGTTGTGATTTGGGCAAATAGCAAGAAAAGAAACAAAAATTAGGGCTTTGATTTTGGTTTTGGATGTGACGATTAAATGAAAGAATGAAGAAGAAAAATTGTAGTTGGTCGTTATTACAAACAGAAGAAGAAGAAGAAACCAGATCGCACTACGTGCATTTCTACGTTGAAGAAGAAGGTGTGCATGATTGAAAAAAAAAGAAAAAAAGGGGGGAACGAAGAAGTTGTGCATTGAAGAAGAAGAAGAAATCCCTATTGCTACTACATTTGGATCAAAACAAAGAAGACGATCAAAGCTATGTGCGTGTTGCTAGAAAAACCAGCAACCATGCATGTTGCTGGTGCATTCAAAAGCTTGAAGACAAATATGAAGATGAACACGAAGTTGAAACGAAGAACAAACAATAGCTATTTGATTTGTGCATTGCTGCTGTGCGTGCAAAGAGGAAGCACGAAGTGCAGCAACTATGTGCGTGATGTTGGTACATGAAGAAGTAGAAGAATGCACCTGCATTCTGCTTTGCACGCAAAGGAGGGAACCCAACTGCAATCTGCAGTTTTTGCGTGAGGAAGGAGAAGAATGCATTGTCATGTGTTTCCTATGCGAAGAATGAGCTGGGCGTTCTACTGTGTGGTGACTCGCAAACAGAGAAGAATAACGAAGAAGATGCATTGCTGGTGTGTGAAGAAGGGGATTTTTGTTCTTTGGGGCAAATTTGCGAAGGCGATGCCCTAGATTTCAACCCTTTTTGGCTATATTTTTAGGGCACAAAAAATGATGAACAATGATGCCCTAGATTGGGGTTTTTGCACAGAAATTAGATTTTTAGTTGTTTATTTGAGGGATTTTCGAAAAGGTTGAGAGCATACAGAATCAGATCCGTGAAGAATGAGTTGCAAAAGGGTTTGAGCGTTTTGACGTTCGAAACCGTTTGGGGTTCTGGTGAGCACATTTTCTCTAATGAATGCATCTTTTACCATGTTTATTTTGCTAAAATCTAAAAATAGATCTTGGTATTTGGATTTTGCAACAGATTTGGGCATTGAAAACTTGTGTTGACGAGGAACGAAAAGGGATTTTAAGAATGGGAATGTATAGAGCTTAAATTCTTCCCTAAATACAGATCTAAATAGTTCTATTGCTAGTTTTGAATGATTAGAAATTATTTGGTGGATTGAAATAGATTTGGAGACTTGAAATTCCATAGGATAGGTTTTGGAGCAAAGTCCTAAATAATTGGAAGGTATAAAATATATTTTCTTTAATTTTGAGACTACAGTTAGTCTTGAATGAATTATTTGGATTATATGGCATACAAAGAATAGGCTTGAATACTCGAGAGTTTTTGGAGCAAAAATTGAAAGGTTTGGAACGATAACTGGAGATTTGATACTCTAAACCTATTTCTTTTAGAAGTAATGAAATATGATGATGGTTATTTTGGAATAGATGTGAATGGAAATTGAAATTCTGATTTGGGGTTTGGTGGAAACAATAATATGGGAGAGATTGTATTTTAGAATAAAGTAGATATATAGGGGTTGGGTGTTTGGAAATCTTTTATCACAAAACTTTTGGTAGTTATAATTCTATTTCATTTATGAATGCTTTTATATTGTTATGGGATTTTGGTGTTAGAAACCTAATTTAAAAGGTTTTGGGACGAAATTTTGGAGGTTGGAAAGGTAAGTAAAATTTATTTTCTTAAATTCTTGAGATATCATTAGTTTGAATGGTTTATTTGAATTTTTGGAATGCAAAGAACAAGTTGAATTAATCGAAAAACTCTGAAGCAAAAAATAGTGAATTTTGGGAGGTTTTGGCCTAAGGTTTCAATCCCAAAAATCTTATTCTTCTTAGAACTAATTTATTTATACTAGTGGATTTTTGGATGGATGTTTGAAATATTGTTATCAAAGTTTAGCGGGTTGTGGAGATTCAGAGATCAAAAACTAAATTTATTTAATACTTAGATACGAATGTTGGAATGATCTTGGTTAGATAAAAATAATTATTTAAAAGCTATGAAAGTTCTTGAATGTTTTATTAGTAGGAAATTATTTTATTTAAATCTGAAAAGGAAGTAGGAACTTAGAAAGATGTGCTATAATGATTTTATTGCTGATTCATATTTTGGAACGAATCCTAGCGATGAACGGAGGTAAAGGAAATTCGAGAAAAATCTTAGGTGAGCGGGATTTCCTTGCTCACTCTTATTATATAGATTTTAAATTCAAAACATGACGTTTGGTAGCTTTAGGAATTTTTTATGCATGTTGAGAATATTGTGTGGATTTGATTGGAGTCATGTAATGATACCATGATGTCTGGTTAAACGCTTTTCATTATGTTTGATGATTGAAATGCTTGATATCATAATGTTCGATTAAATGCTTTCCTTTACAATTGATGATGGAAATGTTGTGAAACTACTGAAGGTTTATTTTATCCACTATTTTGTTCATGCGGTGTGGTGTGGAAAATCAAATTGCTTGTGACATTAAAGAAGATTAAAGGCCTATTAAGAATTACACGTATTGATGCGATGGGCGAACCCCAGTACCCTATAGCGCCTACTATACTGGTATTGAAGGTGCATCGTAGGTATCCCTACCTAGGTAAGCCGCCTGCAACAACTGATTTATTTTTGCAAGTTAGTGTTTTACTGCAGAGTATACTTCTTTCTTAGACTGTGGTTACAGTGGTATGTTGGGCATACCATATTCCCATAAAAGTAAGTTGTCTGCGATTGATGATTTGTCTTTGGAAGTTAGTATTCTAATGTAGAGTCTAATTCTTTCTTAGATTGTGGTTATGATGGTATGTGGGACGTATCATTTGGGATCGATGGCATGCAGGGCGTACCAGGTATGCAGGGCACAACATATTGGATCGGAAGTATGCATGGCTCAGGTATGCAGGGCGTACCATATTGATATTGGATGTTCTTTTTGCCAGACCACAGGGGAATACTAATAGTGGCTCTTCCAGTCTTAGAGTACAACAGAACAATTAAATGATTGAAACGCTTAATATGTGAAAGTGTTTGTAATGTTTTAAATTTTAATTTGTATAATGTGTGTGATGTGTAGGAATAATCCACTAGGTTTTCACCCATAGATAGATGGACAATCAGAAATGGTCACTTAGATACTTGAGGATATGTTGAGAGTGTGTGCTCTTGACTTCAAAGGCAATTGGAGCAGGTACTTACATCTAGCTAAGTTTGCATATAACAGCAGCTATCAAGCAAGCATTGGTATGGCTCCATACAAAGCGCTCTATGGTAGACCCTGTAGATAACCATCTTGTTCGACAAAGTTTGAGGATCATGTACTCACTAAACCCGAGATGATTGAGGATATGAATACACAAATTAAGAAGCTCCAGTAGAGGTTGGTTACAGCTCAAAGTAGGCAGAAGAGCTATGCTGACAGAAGAAGAAAACCTCTAGAGTTCCAACTGGGCAACAATTGCACTGATTTGATGATGAATTTCATTTAATTGAATATAGAAATTTCAGGGTATTATAGAGAGCTCCAAAATATAAATTAGGTCGTCTGGGAACCCATAATTAATAGGTTTGATATCTAAAACCTGAACATCCTTGGAAATAATTATTTGTGATTTAAAATATTCTATTTAGATGTGGTTGTGGATGAATGGATGTTGAATATCAAAGTTCTGGGGCTTGTGGAGATTCGAAGAAATTATTTTTATTTTTAATTTATAGATTTAAGTTCTAAAAGCAAATCCTAGCGCGAGTGACTCAAGGAAAATCCATAAATCTATATGGGGAGGATTTCCTTGCTCATTAATATTATATGAATTTTAGATTTAAAACATGATGATTGTTAGCATAGGATAATTTGCATGTTATGGTTGTTATTTGATTGTGATTGGATGATTGGATGATGATCATAACATCTGGTTAATCACTTTCTGACATATAATATTGAGTTCATGATTTATTCATCACTTATCTGCTTATATTTGGATGATGATGTGGTATGAATGACATTGTTTGTAGAACTAAATAAGATTAATGGTTTATTAAAAACACACATACCGATGAATTGGGTAGCCGTAGACACACTATACCTCTCCATACAATATTGTATAGCGCTAGTCTAGGCACATTGTGAGCATTTCCACCCTATGGTTGTGGAAACAGTTAAGGTTGTTCTTAGAGATCGGTAATCACTGGATATACCCTTCCTTAGACAATAATCCTAAAGATATAGCTAGATTGTATACCCGGAGTAACTCATGATTAGTATCTTTAGCGCACATACCTGGAGAGTTATGTCATGATGGTATAGCTAGAGTGCTTACCTGGAGAAATCATGATGGTACAGTTGGATTGTGTACCAGGAGTCACTCATGGATTACAGGAAATACTAGGAGAGGATTCGCCTTCGGTCTTTAGTACATGACAAACAAATGAATGTTTGAATGATTAATGTGTGAAAGTGTATGCATGTTTTGATTCTTGGTTTGTACAATGTTGATGATGTGTAGGAAGGACCTACTGGGCTTTCGAGCTTACTCCCATTTTATTTTTCAGGTATTCACAGGAGTATTCACTGACAGGCATAGGGGTTGATGTCAAACCTCACCTAGAGGTTATTACAGTTGTTTTCTTGTGTCTTATTTTGATGTAAATGTTTAAATAGGATTTGTGACCATTTTGTATGGTATAATGTAGAACTTTCAAGATCTAAATGTACTTGTGTTCATTTTGTATAAAGGAATTTGACAGTAGTTAACTGAATGTTTTCTGACTTTCATCGTTGCGTTGCCACGATATTTTTGGAAACTTTTCATGAATGAAAATTGATGATAATGGTTAGATTATGGACATTCCACGAATT
Source organism: Tinospora cordifolia (assembly GCA_030144865.1). Lineage (NCBI taxonomy): Eukaryota > Viridiplantae > Streptophyta > Magnoliopsida > Ranunculales > Menispermaceae > Tinospora > Tinospora cordifolia. The sequence goes on along the minus strand of JAJIYU010016694.1, from coordinate 5,455 downwards.
AATGATGGTCTGCATTGCATATAGATTATGTAAACTTTTAGAAGAAAGAGGAATAGGAAATGGAAAGTTGGTAACTCGATTTTGGGAAAGGATGACTTGATGATCATGTACCAAGAACTCTAGACCTAAAATCAGGGTGTCACAACGTTTGACTTTGACCCCTATACATCCATAATGTATCTAAGGTCTTCTTTGAAATGACATAAGAAGGATGAAAAAATGATGACCCAAGTAGGGGGAACCAAGTCCCCAAATTTGGGTCATTGTAGTGTGAGCTCTACTATTGTTGAACGTTGACCAATGGATGAAAATGTTACTTTTGACACAAACCATTAGAAGATATATGGCCATGGTCATGCAGAGTACTGAAAGACAAACAAAACAAGTTATAGAACCCGAAAAAGGGACATTGGGAATGTCGGGACCCCTTCCCTCCGGTGAAGGGCAAACCGACCAGCACAATGTCCTAACAAACCCGCTCGCAAGTCGAGCTCGTCAAAATATTGTAAGGCCTCTTTCACACCTCATACACAACATTATTAGAGTAATCAAAAGAGATGCGAAAGTAGCTAAACAACTAATTGTAGTAAAAATTTAAGGCAACCAAAAGTTAATTGTATACAGTCCCCTAAATTTTGTAGTAGCAGAAATGTCTTAAGTCACAATATTTACAACAGTTTCCTTACCTCCTATACATATTTCAAACTCTCCAAATAATGAACTATATTGAGAACCTACCAAAATAACCCAAAAACGTTGCTCTATGCTATAATTTACCTTTTTTACTTTGTCCACGGTAAAATAACCTGAAAGTTTAGAGTAGTGAGTCAATTTATCCACAACAACTTAGTTAATAATGTTGTCTAACCTATAACTTAAAATAGGAATTCCATAAAACAATGGTATGTATGCATGAAAAATAATATTATGCGAATGAATTCAACAATTAATGAATTTTAAATCCACAATGCAGTTGTGCACCTTCCGTTATAAAAATGATTTCAATGATGAAAACATATGTCGAAGCTTTCTCTAACCTCCAAGGCAATAATAAATCCACTCAAGCGGGCTTACCAGACGGTTAGGCATATTCTCATATAATATCATAAGGATCTGCCAACACATTCCTCATGTATGGCAGCCTCAGATCCTCAGTAAGTTGGCTAATTGAGAACCTGCATAGAATGTACTTCTAAGTACAACAACATCTGATCCTCAAGCTCAACCACATTCCATACCCAAACCCTACCATTGGACCTCGAGATTCGATGCACCTTTTTTTTCATTTAAAACCTATTTAAAGATTGTAAATACATTGCAATATGTAATAACATTTCATTTATGACCAGAATAATAAGGTTAAGTGATAAATTGGAAAACACTACTCACAAAGATGCTCAACTTCCAATGCTCCTCTCGTAACCAATCGCGTCCCACTAACGTTTAATCCTGCGTAATCAACGTAATTTCTTAATATCAATGAAACTTAGCTCAAATCAAATTTTATGGTCTTGATCAATCAAAAGATTGACCAGGTCAATTGTGGTCCATTTATAGATATGGTCAATTTTGATCAATATATTCAACTCTAATCAAGCCTAACACTCACTGACCCATATGATCAACAGGGTCAACGTGGTCAATAGGGTCAATTAGTGCAACTAAGCCCTTAATATTGACCCAAAACACCAAAAATTTATACCATCGACACGTGTCCCACTTTTAGTAGACAATAACCAATTGCTACAAATTTTTGTGGTATTGTACAGTAAATAGGAAAATTTTAATTATTTTCTATTATATACATTTTTTTCAATAAGTATTTCACAATATTATACAACACTATATATATAACATTATATAACATTTCCTATTATTATATCACCTTATATACATTTTTTTAACCTTTAGGTTACATAAATACAAATTTAATATATCAATTGATATCCAAAAATTCTAATTTAGTGTCATTGAGCCCAAAATTTTGGTATTAATTAATGTGGATATTAAGTGAAAATAATTAAAATAAATAAATAAATGATGGTAATAATAATAATAATACAAGTGCATTAATTAATGAGTTGCTTAAGAAAAAAATATAATAATAATAAATGAAACGATTTAATCAAATGGAATGATTGCTACATGTATGTGTGTGTGCATACATACATACATGCATACATACATACATACATACATATATATATATTGGATAAAGGTGATTGGGTTGGATGGATAATGAAAAAAAAAGAATATATATGTAAAGATTAATTAAAGGATGTGCTTGGATGTAAATGTAACAACCCACCGCCATCGCCACCGAGACCAACACCCACGTCATGGCTCGTCATGTCATTGTTACTCACAAGGTATTGTCCCCGCTCCGAAGGGTTTTCTTTCGCCTCCGTGGAGATTCGAACCCAAGACCTGGAGCTCAAGTACTTAATTCTTTCATCATCCACTACCATTGAGCCACTGTGAGTGACACGCCATGACGTGGGCCCTACGACGTGGGTATGAGTCTCGGTAGGATTTTCGGTGGGTGTTACAGTAAATGCAAAAAAAAAATTAATTAAGTAAATCAATAAATGATAAGATAATATTGGATAATAGGGAAAAAAAGAAAAAATAAATAAATAAGGAGATGTATATGCATGAAGTGGATGGATAGAGCATGTTGACCATTGGGGTCATGTGGTGGGACCCACCCGAAACCAAAACTATAAATACCCCCCTAATCTCATTCTCATTCCATCCCCTCTCATTTGCTCACATTTGTTCATCTCGACGGTCCGTACGTCTCTCGGGTTATCTGTAGAGAGGCGTGCCCATCCAACAGGAAAAGCTACGAAACAATTGTCCACCGAGAACTGAAACACTACTTAATTAATCTTCTCTCTGTCTCTTTCTTCTTTTTAAAACTATAATTCCAGTTCCTTTTTCAAGGAATGATAAAATCAATTTAAATAGACTTGAAATTTTTTTTTCTTTGAAATAAAATTTCGAAGCAAATGAAATGGATTTGTAAAATTACAAGTAAAATGAGAAGCTTCAAAGTCTAAAATTTAAGCAACCCAAAGATTTATGAATAAACCTAAAATATTTAATCACGTGTAAATTAATCAGTCCAAAAAGAAATGGGGCACATGTCCTGTTCAGATTAATACAAAAAAGATAATATATACAAAAAAAATATTTAACAACCTCACCAATGGGTTTTTAACAAAATAATTAAGTCTTTCTTAGTATCAGTTGACTCATGCAACGTCACATGTCACCTGAAAAAGAAAAGTGGGGTGAGCTTGAGATCCCAGTGGATCATACAGAATATCACTAGCATTATTCAAACCAAAAATACAAAACATGCAAAAACTTTCATGCATTAGGGCATTTCAAACACTTCATTATCATTCTGTTGTAACGAAGACCAAAAGAGATCCTCTCTCAGTGTTCTCCTGTGGTCTGAGAGCAAATCCAGAGATAACTCCCGCGGGCCGATTACCTTTCGGGACCCTAATGGGGGCGTGAGGCCCTAAGTGACACTCAACCCTGCAGACAATCTAGGTTGGGAACACCAATAATGACACCCAAAGGTTGGTCATCACCTTGGTACGTGGAGTTTTAAAGTCTTAAATTAACCTTCTTTAGTTTCACATTTCATCACCAATCATTAATCACAGTTGATACATCAAGATGTGAAAATCAAACATGTTGCACATCCATGTAATTAAAGTAAGAAATCCTTCCCTATTATCTAGGCATGCGATCTTGATGAGAAATTAAACATCCATCATGTTATTTTAGCATTCAAATAATCAACCCAATCAATGTTCATTCAAGCAGTCCTAGCATGCTTTTGTGCATCTAATTTAAACGCACATCACATTCTATATTTAAAGTTTGAATAATAGTAGGGAGTACGATAATCACACCCACTTTTTTTTCCTTTCCGTTCCCTTAGGCCTCCATGCCACATCGAACTTGTTTTAGATTTTCAATCTATAAGATTTAAATCAATATTATTTGAGTTCAACTTATTTTTATTTTTAAGGTCTCTTGAAGCATTTTTTCCCCATGTCATGAACGTACTATGGTACCCGAGATATTTTTTTTGAAAAACCCCTCACGTACACACAAAGCATCAGGTCGTTCCCTCTAATGTTTTGCACATTGAACGCACCCCAAAAAAATAAAAATGCAGGGGTTTCGAAAATGCAAGGTCTCAAATGCAAAGGTTTTAATGCAAAGGGCTAGTTGTGAGGACTTCAAATGCGAAGGTTTCAATGTGAAGGGCTATTTGCGAGGGCTTCAAATGCAAAGTGTGACGACCCCAACCTGAGCCCCCAAAACCCCCTTCAGGGCACTCTAGGCTAGGTGTTCACTCACAGATTGGCTTAATGGTAGTGGATGTTGCAAGAACAATGTACTTATCCCCTAGGTCATGGGTTCAAAACTCCACGAAGGCGAAATAAAATCCCAGGGGGGGATAGTACCTGTGAGTGAACACCTAGCCTAGAGTGCCCTGAGGGGGGTTCTGGCGGCCCAGGTTGGGGTCAACACAATAAAAGGTGCATTTTCTTGTGATATCGTCTGTTGTATGAGTTTCGAAAAAGGCTTAACAGCCGTCAGGCGAACTCAACTTGGTGAGAGGGTTGGTCAGGCCACTGTGCCGGTCAGGTCTCCCTTGGCTTAGAGAAGGGGTCCTGACAAGACTTGGTATCAGAGCCGTAGGTTCAAAGGAATTGAGAAACAAAAATAAGTGAGGAACCTAAACGATTTCAGAATGATTGTGGAAGTAAGCGAGTCCTCGAATAAAGAAGAGAGGACTATCAATCATAAAATGTATTTGAACATAACCAGTAAACTTTTAGAGTCAGGTCTATTTTGAATATATGAATAACCAATAGTCCAATTTAAACTACAGATAGATATGCCACCTCGGCGAGGTACACACCACCTAGGCGGGGCAGACCACCTCATGAGCCTAGAGAGCCAACACCACCACCACCCCCTCTTGCTCAGCCTGAGCTAGACCACATACGGAGGATTGAGGCAGTGATTAGGGCCTCTAACGAGGCTACTCAGGCCCAGACGACCTTATTGATGGAGAGACTTAACCAATTAGAAGTTGACAGATAGAGGGCCGAGCCAGTTGCACCGCCTGCTGCACCTGAGGCACCGACTGCTGAACCACCAGTTGGGCCAATAGTAGCACCCGCAGCCCCAACCCAGGACAGACAGGGAGAAGAAAGGGCCCATCCCCGGCTCCTCAAGAGCTTTATGGATCTGCGCCCGGAGAGGTTCAGAGGTGGTATTAGTTTAGAGGTAGTAGATGTAATACCCTAGAATTTTGTCAAATAATTAAATAAATTAATTTTAAAATTCTTTTGAGTGCAAATTGTGGGATAACACATGAAAAATAAAATAAATTAGAGTTATAGTGAAAATTAAACAA
>JAJIYU010016693.1:0-12020 GCA_030144865.1 Tinospora cordifolia | reverse complement strand
TGGTATGTTATATTTCTAGCATTACTTGCATTATTTCATAATTATTCAAATGTTATGCATACGTTATACCGCATTTTATTCACATGTTATCCATGCATTATTCACATGTTAACCCCACATTTTTGTATCAACAATCGAACAATTATTATACTCACATTATTCATATATTACTATCACATTATATTACAAAAAAATATAAAAAGAAAAAAAACTAGTTCCCATCCTAAAAAAATCACGTGGAAATACTCATCTTTTTCAGAGTTACTGCTGTTCAATCGTCTTCTTTGTGCGTTTAAGTTCTTCGATTTTCACTGCTCATCTTTCTTCTTGTTAATCTTCTTATTGTTCTTCTTTGGGTATTTGGGAACAAAATATCTGTTTCTGCATTTGGGAATGAAATCTCTGCTTGTAATGGTTGGTCTTCTTCTTTGTGCATTTCAATTCATCGATCTTTTTTGTTTGTCTTTCTTCTGTTAATCTTCATTTGTTGTCGTTGTTCTTCTTTAGGTAATTGGGAGCGAAATATCTGCTTTTGCATTTGGGAACGAAATCTCTACTTGTAATGGTTGGTCTCCTTTGTGGGTTTTGTAACTGTTGTTGTTATTTTGTTATTATAATAATTATTATTATTTAATTTTTTGGTTGTTTTTGTTGTTGTTCTTGAATTTTTATCTGTCTTTATATGCTTGGATTATGTATTAAATCCTACTTTTTAATTATGTGATAATTATTTATTGCATCTAAAGTAATTAGTTAATTCCTTTTCATTTTGTATCAATAGGCATATTATATCTTCTATAGCCACTACGACAAAAAAAGAAGACTTTAGAAGCTAGTGAACTAAGTATTTTATTTTCAATGATATTCATAATGATGCATTTTTGGTCAAGTTTATGTGAATATTATAAGGCAGATAATTCTATATATAGGAATGCATTTTTTTTCAAGTCCTCTAAACAAGCTGAGAAGAAAGCTAAGAAGCAATGGACAACCATATTAGCTGCAATGAATCATTATGAGAATGAAGGTGTGAGAGTGTCTAATGAGGACTCCAATTCATCAAAATCATCACCTAAAACAGAAAGTACAAAAAGCGCCAGAGAATGATAACACAACAACAAAGAAACGTGATCCACTAGGATGGGTTTGGTTTTGAGATATGCTCCTAAAATGGAAGTTGAGTTCAATGAAAGAGGGCAGCTAGTGTCAACTAATTCTGAGAAGCTATCATTTTACGTTGGTGTAATTGTGCGAGAGCACGTGCCTGTAGTAATTAAAGATTGGTATCATGTGGCTCAAGAAATGAAAGAACAACTTTGGAGGTTAATTGAGGTATGTGTATAATTGAATTATTTATTCATAAGAGATTCTAATAATTTATTTGTAGAAATTCTTTAATTTATCCATTTTTGTACATATTAGACAAGATTTATAGTTGACAAGTCTAGTAAGGCTATGATATTGCAAAAGATGGAACACTGCTGGAGGCAATACAAGTCCAAAGTTTCGATAACAATTAGAGAAACAACGAAAAAAAGATAAAAACTTTGTAGACAAATATCTTAAGCCTAGTAATGTAATGTCTCCTATAAAGTGGAATACTTTTGTTAAAGAAAGATTATCCGAAGAGTTTCAGGTTTGTTGTGTGTTTCTTATATCTATCCTTTAAATTTGAAACATCACTTCTTTTTCATTATTATTAATATATTCATTTTATTAGGCAACAAACAAAAAGTTTAGTGAAATGAGGACTAGTCAAAAGTTATTGCACACAATGAGTATGAAGGGCTATGCTCGTTTGGAGCACGAATTGGTAATGGTCTTGGCATGTACTTCATTTTATTTTTTCTCTTTGTACTTTTACATAACCATATATGTTGTAAATGTTACTATTTTCCATATCTTAGAAGGAGGCCAATGAAAATTCAGATTTAGTTGCAAGAGTAGATGTATGGACAAAGGGTCAGTTAAGAAAGAATAGTGAGCCTTCAAATGAAGCAATTTAAGAAACAATTGTAAGTAAATCATTAAAGCAAATGATATGTAGTTATATATATTGAAATTATATAATAATAGAAAGTTATCATGTTAATTTACTTGTTTTTATGTGAACGTAGGAAAATATTAATGACAATAGTAAATCTACCACCAATGTAGTTGAGAGAGATAACTTAAAAGAAGATGTCATTACTAAAGTATTGGGACCTGAGTGTCATGGGCAAGTTCGAGGTCTTGGATTTGGGGCAACACCTTCAAAGGTTGATGCTCAAATTCAAAGTAATGGAAAAGTAAAGGTATTAGATAATATAATTCAAGATCAAGCAGAAAAGATAAATATTCTTGAAGAAAAATCAAAGAAGATGGATACACTCGAGGAAAAAGTTGAAGCATTGACTGTCATGCTCTCAATACAATCTCAACAAGTGAAAACTAGGCTTAAAATTTTCTTTGCAGTTTAATTTATTACTTAAAGTTATATAGTGAAATATATTTTATGATATGGTTCAACAGCTTCAAAGCCCAAATGGAAGATACATGAATATGATACATTCGAAAGCTCAAACACCACAAGTAAACTATATTTTGAACCCAACTTTGATTATAAACTTTTATTCTTATAATGTTTATATTATCTTTAATTTGTTTATGTATTATGTATTCACAATAGGGGAGCAAGCCCACCCAAAAAATATTGCCTCCTGAGAATGATAGATGCGAATTATTGAATTGGCGTCTCGAAAATGAAAGAGACAAAGAAGTTGTAGTAGTAGAAAAGATTTCTTCTACAGATCTTAAGGCTAAAGTTCATGGCCTCCCACCAGGCTTTAATTGTTGGAGAGTTTGGGTTGTAAAGGTAGTCAATGAAGATGTTGATTTATATAAACCAACATCAGAAATTTATTATTTGAGTGATGTTGTTGGAAGTATAATTGCTTGGCTAAAGAAATACATAAGACTATTGTAAATAATAATTACACATTTTGATGGATTGTAAATATGTTTGGCACTATAAAATTTATTATTCTTAAGTGATATTAAATGAGGCATTTGAAATGATAAGACAAATGTTTAATAATGTTTATTTTATATTATGAATTTATAGATATAGGTAAATACATGCAATATATATTATAAGAAAATATTTTTACGATCAAAAAAATTGACAAATATGACAACATTTAGTTTTTATTGTAAGATACATGATATAACAATGTACAAACAATTGTTGTTGAAATACTTGAGTTTCACAACGGGCACAAGCATGTTGTTAAGTAATGAACATACAACAATAGTCACTTGACTATTGTTGAAAGGTTAAAAGGTTAGGGTTTTCACAATGTTTGCCCGTTGTTATAACATGTCTATAACAACAAGGACGATGACCGTTGTTGAATATGTCTTAAAAGATTGAAGCATTTAATAACACGTGAACGTTGTTGTAACCTTAGTTTTTATACGGATACACAATGCATTACAACAACAAGCTCGTAACCATTGTTAAAGGTTAGGGTTTCCACAATGTGCACTTGTTGTTATAACATTTCTACAACAACAAGCATACCTACTGTTGTTGAATATTTGTTTAAAGATTGAATCATTTACAATGGGCGAATGTTGTTGTAACCTCACTCTTAGGTCGATACATAATCCTTTACAACAATAGGTTGGTGACCATTGTTAAAAATAGTGAGCCATTTAACAATACCCTGATCGACAACATCACCATGAACGTTGTCATATGCGTATAACAATAAACATTGCACGTTGTTGTTGGCGTCATCTCTTGTAGTGATAGTCAAGTTAAATCTTAGTATTTATGAAATGTTTCAATTGAGCATATTAGCCCTAACGTGTTCATTAGGTTTCCATGTTTAAATTCAATGTAAAAAATTGAGGGATTTGTACTTCATGACATAGCGTGTTTTTTCAATGAATGATATGTATTTATTTTATTAAATAATTTTCAAGTATATGTTATGAATTAATGTTACTGATTAAGTCTCATAGAGTTGGAATAGTAAAAGAGAAAAAGAGAAAATAAATAATGCGACACCGCCCGCCTCTCAAGTGGCCCACTTATCATTGGCAGACTCGAGTGCAGTATGGTAATTATGCCATCTGGACTGTGTGGGCCTAGGGACAGGGAGGTAGAGTGTTACATCTAGGTATACTACCAAAAACTTATGAAGGTAGTCGTGGAATATATCATTCATCGAGGTACAAAATGTTGCTAGTGCATCAGTTAAAATACCTCAAAAGTTAACGAACAAATTAAACAACTTTAGGATTTATAAATATATATTAAACTAAATAAATAATTTTAAAAAATTATAAATCCTTCATAATCATGAAATACAAGCAGAAATAAACTTGAGTTAAATGTAAAAAAAATAATAGAAAATTTGAAAAAATCAAGAAGACACGAAAAATAACACAAAGGCCCTGATTATTATGGTAACTGATCACGTTACTATAGAAATCTGTGAATATATATGTGATTTGCACATGAAAATCCTAATTATCAGCCATTTGATTTAATAGTTGCACAAGTTCTTTCCAAAACACTACCAAGCCACCACCCACCAACCTTTCTTCTTCCCAAAATTGTTCTAAAGTGTTCCTAATCCATTTCAACCCATCCCAACCAGGCTTTTAAGCAAAGAATGAATGGATTACATACAAGGTAAGGCATTCATTTGACAAATTATACATATGTTTTCATCATTGTCTCGCGTTTTGCAAGAAGATGCATGCTCCCTTGATTTAACAGCTAGTTGGAAGTATTTGAAACATTCTTTTGAGGGGAACGAAAGAAGGAGCATTTGGAATCAAGCTATAATACATTTTTTTCGGTATAATGCTTGTGTTAAGACTAGTATTAGTGTATCGAATCATTGCGAATGCGAGGACAAGAAGGAAACTTGCATGAATGTGCAGTTTCTAGAAAATCGCATAACTACTGTGGTGGTGAAATGCAAATAGAATTCTTCTCTACTTACTGTGGTAATACACTATTCACTTACCACAATAACTGATCGCTGTAATAAATACCACAAATCTTGGCTACAACGGTAATGCAAATGTGTGAAAAACCTATATGTTGTGTGTACACTAATTCTAAGGAACGATCGTAGTGCTTTTCCTTCTACTGGGATGGTTAGGGATAAAAATTCCATAAGACTAGTATACTTTGTCTTTATACTATTAGAAGTATATCAAATACTAAGAAATTAACTTTAATCTTTAAAGGTTGTGCATTCAAGGATATTAAGTAACAAAGCAAAGGCCCAAGAAAACTAAATAACAGGTGGAAGTGATTATGTTGCTCCCTATTATTATTTGAATTTTAAATGTGTGTTTACATTTCCTGAATGCATAGAAGCATGCTAGGAAGTTATTTGAATGATGGATGATTTACATGATTCCATGAATATAGTATGACGTGAGTTGCATGCTCTACTTATATATATATGTATTTTTATAGCATGAGATGATTATTGCTTTAGTTAGATTTACATGAGATAATCAACATCATTGACTTACTGTACAAAGATGTGTTCTATATGATGAAATGATAATTATGCTTGTCATGAGATGTTTGGTAACATTCAAGCAAAGACAAGTTAAGAATTGAACCGCGCACCATTGTAGTAGTCTAAGGGGGATCATTGTAATACCTTGAATTCTCTGTATTCAATTAAATAAAATTTATTATCAATTTAATAAAATTGGGTACAAAATGAAATTGGACTCATTTGAGGGCTAAATTTGGCAAGTTCCAAACTCTGATTTAGTGACTCGTAGGGACCCAAAACAATCTGAAACAAAGTAAGATGACATGAACCAACTAATTGGACAACGTATTAAAAAAATAGAACAATTGGTCAAGGTTATGGTTTTCATTTGTCAAATTACTTTAGTGGGTCTTAAATAAGGAAAGTTTTTGAGGGAAAATCACTTTAGGGCAAACCATACCTTAAAATTTGCATTAGGTTCATGTGATTCATAAACTATAGGTTATAAATCATAATTCCTTGTTAATAAGGAGATATTAATTTTTATTTAATTTTTGTGAACCCATGAAGTTATGGCTACATCTAACATGTGCAAGACACATGGGTGGAACACCGTAATCATGTACACCCTACCCCACCCAAAGCGACATGGGACGTATACACCATTTGAATTCATAAAAAGTGATCCCAAATTCCATATAATTGATCATGTATGCCCACACCTACCCAAGGAATGAGACATCCCATAGGAATTGGAAAATCCAAGAAGGATGATTCCATGCACGCCAAATTTGATCGTGTACACCATGCCCCATTTGTGCTAAATCGGCCCATATGTAAGTGTGTGTGTGAGCACACATGTGAACAATCCAAATTAGAAGCATTTAAAATCTGATATGTGCCCTCAAAACCCTAGTCGTCCTCATGCTCACACAAGAAATCAAAATTGGAAAGTGTTCTCCCCTCAAATTAGTGCCAAATCAAGGGAGATTCCACCTGTGGTGCACCAACTTTGGAGTTTGAATCAATTAGGAAGTTTCCTTGAGCTTAGATTTGAATATTAAACTATGATATAGTGTCCCTTCAAGTTTGATTGTATATTCCCCATGCTAGACATCCAAGAATGAAGAAATAGAAAACATTCCATGTGCATATTGTGTGATGAGCAAGCAAGAGACTAAATAAGAAAGTTTCATAAGCATCTTCTCATCCACAAGAGGACGTCCCAACTAAGATTAGAAGTGTTCTAAGTCTGAAATTATTCTCTGAAATTACTTAACAAATTTAATAGAGAATCAAGTCATGGCTCATAGGAAATTAGCAAGCTTTAGTGGTCCATGAACCCACATATTTATTTCAATCCAAATCATCCCATGAATGTTTGAAAACTTACCCAACTTTGTGATTGCCCAAACTAAGCCCCTTGTGCTCATGAACACCTATAAACTCCCTCTTGCTCGCATTCATCTCATCCCAAAGCAAACAGTTGATACTTCCCTCTTTGCTTGTTCTTGCCCTTTTCTTGGCACCTTTTCTCACTCTCTTTTCTTTATTGTGTGAGAAGTTCTTATTTTAGTATTTTAGAGAGTTGTGGAAGTAGTTTTTTTGGTGGTTAAAATTTCTTGAAGTTCTAAAAGTGGTAGATAAGGGGAAGCTCTGCCGGATTCTACAAAGAAACTCATATTGAGGTGGAGGCGATTTCTTAAACCTCTACTTTACTATTTTAAATTTCTAGCATATTCATTCTGATTTTCAGTGTGTTTTAATTTAGTTTCAGCATGTCTAATCATATTTTGGTTTCAATTTAGCATGTTTTTATATTTTAATCACTCATGAGAGCATGTTATGCTTATAATCCATGTTTAGGATTTAATTCAATGTTTCTAGCATGCTATATGATGTTTTCATGCTTTCTTGGTAGTTTAAAATTCTAAAATTTATATTCTGAACTTCTTTTATAATTATGTGATCCTAAACATAAGAAAGTGAAGATAACACCAGCATACTGTTATAGTAACCCATATGGGTGCTATGGGTGTTCTTAACAAATGCTTGAAGTGTGTGGTTGGCACAACTGAGGGATACTCGGTATGTGGCATCCAATGAAAAGTGATAAAGAAATATATTTCCACCCTAAAGAGGGGTATCTAAATTAAGAACATTAAGGAAGTACAACCCTTTTGGTCATAACGTCAACTTAAACCAAATTGATGTATGAATCACTTAATGTTTGAATGTGTGTGAAATTGGATTTGTTATTGATTTGAAATAGCAATTTAGTTGTTTAATGAATGGTCCACTAAGTTATGTGCTCCCCCCATTCCTTTTATTTTTCGGGAAATTGATTGAATCATAAAGATTATGCATAGTAGATTCTTTTTAAGTATTGAAAATTTCATTGTAAGGGCAAGTTGGCCCACTTTTGATTTTTAGACTTCCGCAAAATTTTTATCTTTAATTGAAGAATTATGTACTTTAGTTGATGACTTAATTTAAGAATGTAAGCTTCTTTATTTGAATAAATAAAGAGTTTGAATTATTCCTTTATTTACTTGTATTGCACTTGTTGAATTGAATATTAAGCACAATGAAAAGTATATTCATGAGGGATTTCAATAAGTGTTAGAACAAAGGAATTGAGATGCAAGCTATGTACTTGTAAATGTAACATAGGACCCAACCCACCTTGTGGTTGAGCTTAAAGCTATTTCTAGGGGGTTGGGCAGTTACAAATGTGGTATTAGAGCTTATGCTTTACGTGCCTTGGGCTAGAATTAGAAAGTCAATCAGTGGTTGTTTGACTAGAATTAGAAACTCAAATTGGGGTTTTACTTTGGATTGAATTGAATCTTGAATGTCCTTCCTTCTATTTTGAAATTGAAAAACATTTTAGAAAGTGTTTTAAAAAAGGAAATATATGTTTTTGAAATGTTTTGTTTGGATACAAAGACTACAAGTTGAGTTGATAATGGGTAAGCCTTGTCCCGAGTAAAGCTAAACATTTAAAGGGAGGTAGGTTATCCTGCCATAGAAAGTGTGGCTGCTAAGCAGATTTTGGTACCACCGCCCAATCTGAAAGTTGTCCAACCAGCTTGTATGAGTAGTTTGAGGTGAAGAACACCTTCACTTTCTATAAAAAAAATTAGAAGGTTGAAATTAGGGCAAGGAATTGAATAGAAGTTGAAAAATATGACGAAGGTGGTATCTCGGCTAGACAAAGGTTGTGAGCCAACCTGACGAAACCTTAGGTCTAGGGGAATGTCATTAGGTAGAAGCGTGGTGTAGCCATGGGTGGCATAATGGATCAAAAGCATAAATCTTTAGGACATAGGCTAGAGACTGAAACTTATGTGAAAATAAAAAATTGTTTGATTAGGACACGAGACCGGAAAACTTCTATATCTTTTGGTTTCTATGTAGTACTGGATGCATAAGAATTTGGGGTTATGGAGGAAGCCTGGACTCAAAGAATGAAGGACCATGTGTGGTGAATGATCGGTAACTCTGGCATAACAGATTTCTCTATGCTCGCTGGTACGGGATGGAGTATAGTGGGCTCGGAAACCCTAATTACCGAGCAATTTGCAAAATTGTTTGGGTGCGGCTTTATTTTGGGTAAAAACCTAAGTGGAAGGGGTAGTGTATATGGGACATTTGACCCTGAAAGCTTAGGTAGAAGCTTGGAACCTTGCTGTGCTAGCTTGATTGTATTATTGTATGATATGCATGCTTTATTCTTTGTTTACTTTGAGACCAAATCCTATACCTATGCATGAAAAGAACCTAGAAGAAAAACTATTAGTCCACTAAATAAATCGAGGACTTAGGGCCACAAATCTAGAGTCATGATAGTACAAACGTTTGACGAGGCAAATACTGATAACCCACTCGAATGGTAGAAAATGGCTGGAGCAAGGAGGCGCGCAACCCGATCCACCACCTCTGATGAGATTGAGCAACAAGAACAAGAACTGCCTATTGGAATGGAGGTACGGATGGAGGCCATGATGAACAAGATATCACAGAGGGCGTTGGATCATTTATTGAGGGAACTCCCATAGATAATCCCTTAGGTGGCTCCACATCCTCAAGTACCTGAACCGATCTAAGTTCAACAATCAGCACCTGTGGCCCAAGATCTTGAAAGTCAAAGTGCTTAAAAATCTTCTTTGAAAAGTTATTTCCAAAGGCAACCTTGAGCAAGCTACAAGGGAACTTTGTTCGAATAAATCACAAGGGCCATGACTGTAGCTAAATATGAAAGGGAGTTCACCGAATTGGCCAAATTCTCCCTAGATCTGATCAGGGAAGAAAAAAGAAAGGCTAATCGATTCGCACAAGGACTCAAGATGGAGATCCAAAAGATAGTGAAGATCTAGGCTTGAAGACTTACAAAGACGTCGTAGAAAAGACTCTAACACTAGAACAAGAACTCAACCTAGACTAAAGGTTGAGGGGGAAGAATAAGAGGTCCGGGAAATAAAATAATCAAGGGGCTTAGAAGAAAAAAAAAGGAATGGTGGGAAAGCAACGCATACATAAAAATAGGGGCAAGCCAAGAATGATTCAAGGAAACAAAAGAATGGTGGGAAAGCACCGCATACAAAGAAATAGGGGCAGACTAAGAATGAGTCAAGGGAACAAGCAAGGAAGCCAGGGCTTTGTTTTGTATGCAACTAGAAGGGTCTTCTAGCTAAAGATTGTCCTAATGCATAGGCTCGAGCTCCTCACCAACATAGTAGGGAAGAGGTCAAAACGGTCATCCTTAGGGGAGGCAACAATAGCTAAATGCCAATTAGGGCCATGTAATACCCTAAATTCTCTATACTTAATTAAATGAAACTTAACATTTATTTAGTTGAAATTGGGTAGCAAATGAAACTGGGTTCATTTCAGGGCTAAATTTAGCATGTTCCAAAACTCTCCTTTAGTGACTTTTAGGGACCCAAAAAAACTTGAAATAAAGTATGGTGACGTGAACTAACTAATTGGATAGCATATCCGAAAATTAGAACAATTGGTCGAGGTTAGGGTTTTCATTTGCCAAATGCCCTTCAAGAGGTCCAAAATAGAAAAAAATGTCATTTAGGGTACTTCGGGGGATCAAAATGGCCCAAAACAAAATGAAATGACATAAACTAACAAAATGAATGACATATCTAAAAATCAGACCAATTGGCAAAGATTTGGATTTTCATTTGCCTACTCACATTAGTGGGTCTTAAAAAAGGAAGGTTTTTTAGGGAAAATCACATCGGGCCAAATCATACCTTAAAATTTGCATTTGATTCATGTGATTCCAAAGCTATAGGATATAAATCATAATTCTATGTAAATAAGTAGATATTATTTCTTTTAATTTTTGTGAACACATGAAGTCATGGCCACTCCTAACATGTGCAAGACACATGGGTGGAACACCAAGATCATGTGTACCCTCACCCTACCCAACCTCAATGGTATGTTTCCATTATTTGAATCCATATAAAATGATCCTATGTACCATGCAAATAATTTAATACACTCACATATATGAGGTGTTACCATGGTTAGAAATCAAGAAAAAGTGATCCCATGTACCAAAGAAAATGGTCAAGTATAGCATGCACCCTCATGGACGTCTACACCCATATGTTTGTGTGGGTGTATGCACACATGTGACAAACCATATAAGAAGTTTCTAAAACATAAATGGTGCTCACTTGCAAACCCTAGCCATCCCTTGCTGGCCACACAAACCAAAATTAGAACTTCTATAAAGAAAGA
Organism: Tinospora cordifolia; assembly: GCA_030144865.1. NCBI lineage: Eukaryota > Viridiplantae > Streptophyta > Magnoliopsida > Ranunculales > Menispermaceae > Tinospora > Tinospora cordifolia. Next base: position 738 of record JAJIYU010016693.1, on the reverse strand, counting down.
TCTTCCATGATGCCAAGAACGGAAGGTTCCCACTTTATGCATATGTGATCACGAAGCAAAGTGTTGTCTAGGAAATGTTTCTAAACCATGAACCAACCTAATATGGGATGTCCTAATTGAGATTAGAATGGATCAAAGTCTGAAAATATTCTCCTAAATTAAATAAGAAATAAGATAGAGAATCAAACATTTGCTCATGAGAATTTGGCAAGCTTTAGTGGGCCCTCAAGCTCACTTCCCTTTCTCACCCAAACCATCCCCTTATGAGTTTGGAAACATACCCAAATGTGGTGAGATACCCTAGATGCCCACTTGTCTCATGAACACCAATAAATACCCCCCTCTTGCTCACAATCATCTCATTCCAAAGCAAAGAGTTGACACTTACCTCTTTCTTGTTCTTGCCTTCTTCTTGGCACGCCTTCTCACTCTCTTTTCTTTCTTGTGTGAGAAGTTCTTATTTCAGTATTTTAGAAAGTTATTGAAGTAGTTTTGTTGGTGATTAAAAGTTCTTGATGTTTTGAAAGTGGTAGATATGGGGAAGCTCTACTGGATTCTACAAAAAAAAAAAAAACTCAAATTAAGGTGAAGGGGATTTCTTAAACCTCTACTTTGCTATTTTAAGTTACTAGCATATTCATGCTTGTTTAAATTCTCATTTTCAGCGTGTTTTATTTTAGTTTTTTATCATATTCTAATTTTAGTCCAGCATGTTTTTATGTTTTAATCACTTATGAG
>JAJIYU010016692.1:0-12017 GCA_030144865.1 Tinospora cordifolia | reverse complement strand
GCAAATTTTTTTGTACTTTTGCTGCTCTTGGTTATTCTAATGATGCATTCCTTGATATAAATGGTCTTACTTGTACAATGAATTTTTATGCTTTCCAGACTAATTTTCTTCTGTCTTTGAATGCATGTTATGTTGTGTTCTTTTTCCATGTATGCAAATCAATTTGCTCTTGAAGATAAAGCACCATTCAAGTTTGGGGGTATGTGCTTAATGCCTAAACACACAGCAAACATGGTCAATTTTATTTTATTTTGTCAGTTTTTGTCAATTTTATTTTGTCAAATTTTGTTAGATGCATTCTAGGAAAGCATTTAGGGTAAATTATTTTGATTATCAAATAAATAAATAAAATAAAACAAATTTTACTGAGTAACCTATGAAATTGTAACGTTCCTCTAGTATGATGAGACAAAGAACTAGAAATGACTATAGGAGGGAAATGAAGTAGCCATCATTGTTTGAGTCATAACCTAAAGGCCAATCCCAGAATTGATAATCTCTTGTAGCCAATTTTGAGCCGTATAGCTTGTTTTCTTGTTATGGACCTAAACGTTATATATATGCAAACACTTTATCCAGTTTTATCTCAGTCAGACCTATTGGTGTGCACTCATAGTTTTAATATTGCCTATTCTAGAGATATGAAAGAATAAGGGGATGATAACATGAAAATACATATGTTTTAAGTTTTTTTTTTGTTTCAACTTTGATTAAAAAAAAGTTATATGTATTTTTTCCAATATTTTCGTATAGTGAACGAGAGCTAAACCTTTCTACTTTTGTATGAGTGTACATTTAAGTACAATTTGGAGTGTAGGTGATGAAATAAGTTTGGGGGAGCTATGAAGACAAGGTTGGGCGCATTAACGAAAAATATAAAGGCTTGAATAGAAAGAATCAAGTTCTAGTTTGATATTATTGCTATGAGTGTCCATTTGAGCCAAATTTAAAGTCCTGTTACACTTGTACCCTGAGTCAGACCACGTTACAACCTAAAAGCATGACCACTGATCCCGACTACAGTTTGACTTTAGTAGCAGATGGATAGAGGAGAGAATTGAGAGGGTCTGTGTACTTAGGTATTAGGAAAGGAATTCTATGAGTGGGATGGTACCTACGAATCACCTACAAAGTCTAGGAGGATTGAGATACTTATAGATGAAAGGGTAAAGTTGAGAAAGAATAGAGGATAAATTGAAAATCTAGACAACCTGACTGACCCTAAGGAATTGTTAATGAGTCATAAACTAAAGTAACGAAAAAAAATTGAGGTTACAATGATGATTGAAATTAAATTTACTTCGATGTGATATGATTGTTAGTTTAGATTAGAGTCTTTGTTCGGGGACAAACAATATTCTAAGTTTGAGGGTATTTGTTAGTTGCATAGCAAACTAACATTATCTAGGTGATTTATTGCATTTTATAGGAAATAAAGGGAGAATTAGTTGAAGAATTGCATAATTATTAGCATTAGCATATAGTTTAGGGATCTGCATTGTTTAATTTCTTTATAAGCTATGTTTTTTAAAGTTTTGAAACTCTTTTATGAGGAAATGATGTCTGGGAATGGAAATAGAGTGTATTGTAGGGTACAGGTTGAAGCCCAAAGTAAAAATACATCACATGAAGGCAAAAAGAAGAAGAAATCATGAAGAAGTGTCAAGAGATCGCGGTCAAATAACTAAAGATCGCGGTAGCCGAAGAAGAGCACCACGTGGAAAAAGCTCACTGATTATCGCGGTCGGTGATCCAGTGAGCGCGATAACCAGAACATGGTTTGTGAGCAAAAAGGACGGACCACGGTGGACAAAATGAGAAGATTTCAATTTTTACTAAAGGATATCACTGACTGCGGCAACTTGAGTGATTATCGGGATTTTCATATCTTTATGGTTTTTTTTAGTGCAAGACTATAAATAGGAAAGTTATTAGAGCCCAAAATACCTAATTCAGAAAGGAATCACTTGTGACGGCTGAAAAGAGCAAAAACCTGTATTCCAATTAGGAATTGAAGATTATTCTCATATCTTGAGTATAATTTACTTCTTTGATTATGGTTTAATGTTTTCTATTAAATTCATGTCAAGCTAATTAGTTTTTCTTTGTCTAGGATGTGATGTTCAATGCATGATTTGTGATATCTAGTTGCAATTATTGAATTACAAACATTATTTCATATTGTGCTGGCTTAATGCTTCGTGTTTACTGGCAATAGACATGATGAAATCAATACCTTAGATTAACTTGGGTGAGAGGTCTAAAGTGTGGTTATCGCAGTGTGGACTTAGATTAGTTGATTGATCAAAAGGTTATTAATTGATCTAAGGAGTTGCACAGGGATTTTTGCATACACAACTTAGGTTGTTGAGTAAGCACCTCGGAAGAGGGCTTTATAAAACAAATCTAGTTAATATTGAAGCACCTCGGGAGAGGGTTTCAATTACAGATGCAAAAAATCATAGTGTAGACAATTCATAACCAAAGCTAAGAATCGCAAGCCATGCAGCAGCATTCACTATCCTAGACACCTATTACACGTAGAATTCTAAAAATAGAATTATTACTTCAATTAGAAGATATTTTAGTTAAGAGTTTAATATAATCACATTAATTAGAGTCTTGATAAAATGCAAATCAATAGTAAATTGGGATTGGGATCACTAATCAAACCATTTTTCCCTGAGGACAATATCTAGTCTCACTGGTTAATACTCAAGCAAACCTATACACTTGCAGGTTGTGCGACAATAGCCTCCATCTCAATTGATACCTTGCAGTCTTCCATGACATGGGCCCTAACAATTTTCAACTCAATGTCCAAAGAGAATATCTTCTCCTTGGCCATCTTTAATTCTTATACAACTGATGCGAAGTTAGATGTGAAGTTAGCCAGATCCTTTTTTCACTTGGGCTAGCTCATCTTTCAATTTTTTGCTTTCAACAAGATAGGAGCTCATATAGTTTTCATATTTTGGTAAGTAAAGAAGGACTCATAAGTCGCCTACAAAGAATAAAAATGAAAAACGTGTAAGGAAATTCACAATAATATATAAACAAGTAAAGAATAGGGAAGTGCCACTTACCTCAACTATCTTGATGAAGGTTGCAGAGGCATTCAATAGCCCGTGATCATTGAGGTTGACCTCTATCTCGTTAGCCAAGATGGTTATTTGATAACCCTTACTAGATAGAGTCTAGCCCTTGACCTCATGCTAAGATGTAATATCCCAAAATTTTATTAAATACAATAAGCTTTGAGAAAATCATAGAATAACAATGCAAAATAGTACAATTACACGTATGAAGGGATAAGTAAACCAAAACTTAATACAAAAAGTTTTCAAATAATCCTCTTACTGGTTACCATGGTAATAAATTCCACTACCATAGTAGTACGTGTTTTGCCTAAAAGAACTAGTTAATACACTGTGTTCTAATTATCATGGTAATGCGATCAACTACAACGGTAATACGTAAAACCTACAAAAAAACAATTATATAAAGTTTCCAAATGCATTATTTATTGCTAAAATCTTCGCTTACTAATATTTGCACACAGAAAACAAGCAAAATAGAAAGGAGAAAAGTTTAGGAAGGAGTTTTACCATGGAAACAACACAAAACTTCCTAAACCCATCCAAATTGAACTTTATATAAATCTAGCATAAGCACCCCATTCTCACCACTCAAGCAAGTGTGAATCCCTTTTCTTCTTTCTCTCCTAGCCATCTTCTTGGCAATCTTTCATTTCTTAGCTTCCCACATAGCAACCATAGTTGTAGGAAGAAGAAAAACCCAGAATACTGCATAACAGTGGCAAGTTCTGGACATATAACTTACTTTTGGATGTTTTACAAGGTAAAACCGATCCCTAGTTATTTGATCAAGTTTTGTTCATATAATCCTTTTGAGATTATAATCCCTATAACAACCATCTAAAGTGTTAGCAAACTTCCATCATAAAAAAACAAAACCTAAAAGGAGTCAAGACATTCTTTGGAGCAACTGGAGGGTTCAACGGATCAGAAAACGTATATGAATCTATCTAAGTCTCAATTGATGGTTCGTGGACTAGAGTTTGAGGGATTAGGATGCCAAGGACATAGGAGAACAAAGGATGGGTGAAACATGCATAAAAGTCTGCTTTTGGTGTTGATTACTGTAGTACTGATCACTATTACCCTTCTACTGCACTCGCCATACCCTGTAATTCCCTTTGGTTATTGTGATAGTATAACAGAATGTCTGTATCACTCACTTTTTACTAAGATGTAATACCCCAAAATTTTATTAAATAAAATAATTAATTTAAATAAATTAAACTTTGAGAAAATCATGGAAACAACAATGCAAAATATGTACAATTACACATATGAAGGGTAAGTAAACCTGAACAAAACACAAAAGTTTGCACATAATCATCTCGCCGGTTATTGCGGTAATGAATTCCACTACTGCGCTAGTGCGTGTTTTGCCAGCCTAGAAGAGCAAGTAAATACACTATGTTCTAGTTACTGTTGTAATATGTAAAACCTACGCAAAAATGATTATGTAAAGTTTCCAAATGCAGGGCTATTGCTAAAATCATTACTTACTAAGAATTGTGCATAAAAAATAAGCAAAATAGAAAGGGGAAAGTTTAGGAAGGAGTTCTACCAAGGAAACAACACAAAACTTCCTAAAGCAATACAAATTGAACTCTATATAGACCTAGCATGAGCACCACATTCTCACCACTCAAGCAAGTGTGAATCCCTTCTCTTCTTTCTCTCCTAGCCATCCTCTTGACAATCTTTCATTCCCTATTCGTCCCACACAGCAACCGTAGTAGTAGGAAGAAGGAAAACCTAGAATAATGCATAGCAATTGCAAGACATAAAACCTTCTTTTATTTGATCAAGTTTTCTTGATTGTCCTTTTGAGATTAGAATCCCTATAAAACCTTTGAAGTGTTAGCCTACTTCCATAATAAAAAATAGAATCCTATAAGGAGTCAAAACATTTTTTTGGAGCAAGTGGAGGATTCAACACATCAAAGAAGGTATAATGACTCGATTTAAGTCTCAATGCATGGTTTGTAGTTTAGCATTTGAGGGATTAGGATGCCAAGGATATAGGAGAACAAATGATGGATGAAACATGCATTAAACTCAAATTTTCGTGCTAACTATCATGGTACTAACCACTATTACCACCATACTGCACTCACCATATCTTGTAATTCCCTCTAGTTATTGCGGTACTCTATTGCAGTAGTATAACAGATTGTATGTATCACCCACTAGTTACCGCGGTACTCTACCACGATACTATGTCTAAACATATATATCACCCACTCGTTACTTTGGTACTCTACTGCAGTAATACGATCATTCTTCTGTGATGCCCTCTAGTTATCAAGGTAGCCTACCATGACAATGCTTCTACTCTTATCATTTCTCACTTATGTGTTTTGATTATTGTGGTATTTCTTTCTTCTATTGTTGTACACAGAAGCAATAACACATTTAGACTCATAATTGAACATCATATAGCATAGAAAATCATTTAAACATGGTTCAAAAGTATTAAACATACATAAATCACTAAAAACAGTGAATTGATTCTTAATCCTTAAGGTCAGAGGCTCAAGAAGGCTTAGAATAATGACACAAGGACAAGAAGGAGCTAAAACTATAAGGTGGATATGATTTTCAAATTTTGAATTATTATCTCAATTCGAATAATGTGTGCATGTATGCTTGCATTCTAGGATTATGTTTTGAATTGAATGCACATGTTAGGCCTTGAATATGCGTGCTTAAAGTTGTTTGAAAAATGTATGCCAATGCTTGACTGAATGATGTGTATGATGTCATGATCAAATAATATGCCTATGATAAAGATAGAATGATGTTTACCATGCTCACATGCTATTTTCCTATTTTATATCTAATTTAATTTGTCGTTAATGAGATTAGTCATTAAAGAAAGATTTATAAAGATTATAAACACTTACTGGTGTGGTGATGGATTTCAATGTAAATGTTCTAAGCTAGACCTAGCTTACCAGTTATTTGACTTCTTGATTTAGAACTAAGTGTTTGGATTGACCCACTTCCTCAGTTGGTGAATTGGGAGTTTGGATTGACCCCACTTCATAGATGAAAAAGGTTTGAACCTTTGGATTGACCTTATTGTTGGTGCGAAAACCCTTAGAATGATCTAGATTGATCAATCTAAGTGATTGAAATAATTGTGAATACAACAAGTAATAAAACTATTGAATCACACAAGACACCAAGATTTACGTGATTCGGCTATGCCTACATTCACAGGTTATAGAAAAGAAATCCATTATGAAAATTGGAGGAATACAAATATAAACCCTAGTCTCTAGTTAGGGTTCTCTCACCATCTCTTGTAATCAAGATTAATAAGAAACCTTAATTAAAGATGTATTTATACATGCCTAATAATGGACTCCAAAAATAACCCACATAAAGTTTAGGCTCAATAAATTGGGCCCATAGTATTGTGATCCATTATATAATAAATCTCCACCTTGGCGAACAATCCATGCAGCCACCTTGGGTTTACAACCACAAATTAGCAACAACATCCAAACTACCTTCATAAAGCACCTAAAAAATTTTATCACCAATGAAGATGTAATAAGTTCAAGCAATGCTTGAACTTCTCCACTGTGACAATCTTCATTAACATGTAAGCTATATTATCATTAGTATGGACCTTATGAAAAATAATCTCACCCAAAGTAATCAGCTCTCGTATCTTGTGAAACCTAACATCAATGTGCTTTGTCCTAGCACAATACACCAAATTCTTTGCCAAATAAATAGCAATCTAATTATCATAATGCAACTGAATGGAATCATATGGTAACCCAGCTTAGTTACCAACCCCATAAGCCACAAGGCTTCATTTGATGCTTCTATTGGTGCCATGTATTTTGCCTCTGTTGTGCACAATGTTCTAAGGACTGTAGCATTGATCTCCAACTAACGAAACCTCCAGCTAGTGTAAATATATAAATTGTAATAGATTTTCTAGCATAAAGGTCTCCTGCAAAATTAAAATCTATATATCCCATAACTGAACAAACACCACCAATTTTTTGATACTGCTTATCCAACAAATAGTTTGACACCCATTTAACTACCTTACAATATTCTTTCTCTGGGTTAGACATGTATCTACTCACTATGTTCACTGCATGAGCTATATCTGGCGTTGTACAAACCGTAGAATACATCAAACATCAAACAACACTGGAATATGGAATATGAGACATCTCTGCCAACTCTTGCTTGGTAGTGGGTCTCTGTTGTGCAGACAACTTAAAATAACTTGCTAAAGGTGTCAACACCAATTTGGCATGCTCCATGCTAAACCTTTCTAACATTCTTTCTAGATATCTCCTCTCAGAAAGTGTCACAATGCTTGCCTTCATGTCCTATGAACTTCCATCCCAACAATCTTCTTTGCAGCACCAAGATCCTTCATATCAAACTCTTTGTTAAACAAGGATTTCAATCCCTCTATTTTAGTATTTTCCTTAGTGGCAATCAGCATATCATTGACATGAAGCATCAACAAGATAAAAAAAATTATCAAGAAATCGAGTGTAAATGCAACAATCATACTCACATCGAGTATAGCCAATCTTTGACATAAAGGAATGAAATCACTTGTACTACTGCCTTGGAGATTACTTCAAACCATATAAAGATGTCTTCAACCTGCAAACATGATTCAATTTTCCAAGCTCTTTAAACCCCTGTCGTTGTTCCATGTAAATAGTTTCCTCTAAGTCACCATGGAGAAAAGTTGTTTTTATATCTAACTGCTCAAGCTCCAAATCATACTCACCTACCATGGTTGACAAAACTTGAATAGAAGTGTGCTTCATAAGTGGAGAGAATATCTCATTGTAGTTAATGCCTTTCTTTTGTGAGTATCCCTTGGCTACAAGCCTTGCCTTGAATCTTTCACCTTCTTTATCATTTTGTGTTTCCTTTTATTGTGAAAACCCATTTCCACCTTATTGCCTTCTTCTCATCCTTAGGTAATGTCACCAATTCCCATGTACCATTCTTATGCAATGATTCCATCTCCTCCTCCATAGCCTGCATCTACTTATGCCCATCTATATGCGAGATAACATCTTTAAATGTAGTAGGATCCCTTGCATTAGAGATGAGAGTAAAAGCTGCTTCATCGTCATCTCTACATCGAGTTGGTGATGTGATGGTTCTTTGTGGTCTGGAAGTGGCAATACTTTCTGTCTGCCAAAGCTCAACTTGCTGCTATAATGTATGTGAAACCTCCTATTTCTCACTGCTAACATTGCTCTAAGATGTGCACTCAAACTCATTATCATTTTTCAACATAGATTTCTCATCAAAGATAACATTCATTCTGATAATTTTTCTCTTATTCACTAGATCCCATAACTTAGCCTTTGACCCATTTCTCATAGCCAAGAAAAATACATTTCAAAGATTTACAATCCAATTTAGACATCTTCTCTGTGGGAATACACACATAAGTTGGACAACCAAAAATTCTTAAATTTGAGTAATCAACCTGTTTACCTATCCATACATCTCTACAACCTTATTTTCCAAACCTACAGATGGAAACCTATTCACCACATATGCAGTCGTCTTAACTACTTTTGCCCAAAATCTTTTAGGAAGCCCAACATATAGTCTCATACTCTTAGTGCTTTCTAAAAAGGTTCTATTTATCCATTTTGCAACTCCATTTTATTGTGGAGTACCATGAACTATAAAATGACAAGTGATGCCCTCATCCTTGTAGAACTATAGGAATGCTTGATTTTTATACTCTCTGCCATTTTCTTCTTATTTGGTTTTCTACTTCAACTTTCTACTCCTTGAACTTTGAAAAAGTTTCATCTTCAGACATCATGAAGTAAACCCAAACCTTCCTAGAAAAATCATCAATAAAGCTAACAAAGTAATTAGCTCCCCCTTTAGATCTAACCTTTGCTAGCCCCTAGACATCTAAATGTATATAATCAAGCACCTCTGTACTTTTGTGTGTACCAGTCTTAAACCGTACCTTGCACTGTTTACCAACTACACAACACTTGTAGTAATTTAATTTGCATTAATTAATACCTGAAAGAAGGTCCCTCTTGAATAGTTCCATCATGCCCCTCTCACTCATATGCCCAAGCCACATATGCCATAATTGAGTATCATCTAAAAGTGGGTTTGAAAATGATAAAATTGTAGCTCCACCTACAACTATAGACCCTAACAGTGTGTAGAGATTCCTGGATTTCTTCCCCTTCATCACAACCAAAGCTCCCTTTGTTATCTTCAAGACACCCCCTATAATTGTAAAAGTGCATCCAGTGCTATCTACTACCCCAAGTCAAATAAGGTTCTTCCTTAAATAAGGAATATGTCTCACTTCCCTCAATGTCTTAACAACACCATCATGCATTTTATTACATATGGTACCAATATCGACAAACTTACATGCTGCATCATTTCCCATCAAGATCGTATCTCCATTATAAGGTGTATATGTACTGAACCATTCTCGATTTGGGCACATATGATAACCACAACTGGAATCAAGAATCCAGACATCAGCATATAATGTGTTAGCTGGAGAAACTGATAAGAGACTTCCATTATCTGAGGTTTCTATCACCACACTTGCTAAATCTACTTGCTTCCCTTTCTTTTGCGTTTCTTCTAAATTCTTGAGTCATCTCTTGTAATCTCTCTTGAAGTATCCTTTTTATTGCAATAGAAATACACAACTTCTTTGGTCATTGACTTTGACCTTGAATTTCTTCCCTTTGATCTACCCTTTTTCACTAGACCTCCTACGATTTTGATTTGAAACATGCTTAACCACAAATCCTTTAGCTTTAGTTACCTCTTATGTAGATTTCTTCCTAGCAACATACTCTAAAATTTTAGATGTGGCTTCTTAAAAATTAATTACCTTCTTCCTCATGAGAAGTGCAGTAACCAAATGCTTAAACAAAGATTGTAAGAACACAAGAAAAGTAAAGCCTTATCCTCTTCACTTGTCTTCAGCTCCACTTTCAATAGCTCTATGATAAATTTATTAAAAGTATTCAAATGCTCCATTATGTTCATACCTGCTACCATTTTTAACTGATAGAGTCTTCTATTCAAGAATAGCTTGTTGGTGAGTGCCTTGGACATGTATAACTTCCCAAGCATTTCCCACAACTCTATAGTAGTTGTAGCAGTCATAATATTGAACATAATCTCATCCGCTATATATAGAGAAAATTGTACTTAGTGCCTTCGCATCTAATTCTTCCCAATCCTCATCTGACATCAGTGTCAGCTTCTTGGATTTACCATATATTGCCTTTCTTTTGCCTTGTTGGGTAAGAACATGGTGATTAACCATTGCCACAATGAACACTTTTCAATCTCCACCTTAATGTTAGATGTATTACTAGCCATTGTTAATCACTTTCAATGCTCACCACCACTTAAGTTTTTAATTGCTTATTTGTAACACCCCAACCCTCGAGACTTTGATTGTTTGCTAATCACAAGGCATGCCGAGGTCTGGTTATAATTTCAAGTATACAACTTGTCTTTCTTATTCCTTTATCCTATGTCTTATTGAATATCGGGAGTACAAAACCCACTTTATTCAATTTAAGAATCACATCAACAAGACAACGCTCTTTGAGATAAAAGGAATTTTTCAAACTTTCTTTATTAATAAAATAGAAACAAGTACATTACTTGAATTGAAAACACTAAAGGAAAAAGTACATAAATTAGAAACTTAAATTTAGCATAAGTCTTATATTCTAAATATTGAAAATTTGGACTACAAGTCCTTACATCAAGATAGAAAATAGAAGCTTTCTAAAACTAGGTGTTCTAAATTTCAAGCATGCTTCATCATGTGATCAATTTCTTGAAAAGATAAAAAAGGAAGGGTGAGCAAATAACCCAGTGGATTATTCTTAAAACAACTAAGTCACTAATTCAAATCAATAACAGATTCAATTTCAAACACTTGCATACATTAGGCAATTCAAGCAATTTCTTGTGTATGATTGTATGTTAAACTAAAGGGGGTTCTAATCCCTTGATGTTCTTATCGAAATACCCCACCTTTGGGTGGAAAGACAATTCTTCTTGTCACATTCCATTGGGATTAGGATCCCATGTCATATTCCAAGTATTTTGGACTATACACATCTACACATAGTAACAAGACCCATATACACTAAGTATATGTAAAGAGTACCCATAATATCCCTTTGAATCACTATGACAGTACATGGGTTTTAAATTTCAAATTCTTACATTTAAATTTTACATTCATGAATCATACATAAGAGAAATAAAATTTAGCATATAAACATTTAAAAGCGTGAAAACATCACATAGTAAAATAGACTCAAGCACGGAACTAGGCATGACATTATCTGATGAATGCTTAAACATGCATACATGCTAATGCTAAATTTTAAATCATGAATAATGAAACTGAAATCTGAAAGTATGCATGATAAAATGATAATAAAACATACACGAACATGCTATTAATCCAAACTAGTAAAATAAGAGTTTAAGAAATCCCATCCACTTTAATTTGCAATTTCCTGGAATTTCGGCAAAGGTTCCCTTTCCTTCCAACGTTTAGCACTCAATCAAACCAAACAAGTGCTCAAAATCACTAACTTTCCACTTTAAAATAGTCAGGAGCAAGAGAGAGTGGAAAGGGGTTGCTAAGAAGAAATCTAGAGAAAGCAAAGAGGACTTGTCAACTCTTGCTTTAAGATGAGAAGAATGAGAGTACTAAGGGGGTTTATATAGGGTTTTATGAGCAAGAAGACGACTTGGACAACACACACACAAGAGATCCTTTCCATACTCACAAGGGATGGTTTGCATGTGTATCTTTCTAATATTCCAAGGTGAACACGGTTTGGCAAATTTGGGAATTAGGCTTTCCTATTCCAA
>JAJIYU010016691.1:0-12052 GCA_030144865.1 Tinospora cordifolia | reverse complement strand
TTTTTGGGATAAGTCAAAGTTTTAGAGGAGACTCTGTCAAAATTTCTGTAGGGATATTGAGTAGGATTAACAGTGAGAGGCTGACATAGTATTATATACGTAGGTGTAGCGTATATGGTATTATGTGCCAGTCGTGACGTCACTTCTATGAAGTGGGTTGCGACATCGAGCATCTGAAAGGGTGTCGTAGAGTTTCTGGAAAAGAGGAAAAAGAAAGCATGGTGGTGCTCTGAAAAGTGGCTTGAGCACGATGGTGCTTTGAATGTCATGGGGTTCATGAGGCTCAAAGAAATAATAATTGGCTTGAGCACGATAGTGCTTTAAAAAGTGAAGTTCTAAAAAAAATTAAAAAAGGAAGAATTAAAAAGGCTGATCATCAGTTGACTTGTTGCACTATCCTAAAATAGGAATATCATAGGAAGACCTTCATCATTGCACACAAGAAAAAAGACAAAGATTTCAAATTTACTTCAAAAAGGGAGAGGTGTGTTTCTCCTTAAAGAAGATGAAAAGAAGAAGGAAAAGAATGTGAGTTTATTTCTCCCTGTAAAAGAGGAGAAGAAGAAGGAAAATTAAAAAAGAGGAGGAGAAGAAGAAGATACTTCGAGTCTAAGAAAGAAGACTCAAAAGAAAAAAGTTGGTTGAAAAAAAGGTAACCAACTAAATAGGAGAAGAGAAGAAAAAGAATGTGGGCGTGTTTCTCCTTACAAAAAAGAAGAAGAATAAGAGGAAGAAAAAGGAAAAGAATGTGGTGTGTTCTTCTTAAAAGAAGGGAAGGAAAAGAAGAAGAAACTTCGAATCCGAGAAAGAAGACTCTCAAGAAAAAAAAGTTGGTCAAAAGAAAAGGTAACCAACTAACTAGGCGAACACAGTTGCAAGCACCAACAACTGTTGCACAAGCAAAGAAATCTATTAGGTGTGTGCAAAATTTGAATCATGAAAAAAAAAATTAATGTAACTCAGATAATCTAAATTATTGGAGATGACAAAGTTATAATCTAAATTATTTGATAACGGCAGTCACACCATATCAACAGTCACGTTGTAACCAACCGCAGCTACAGTAAACGGCGGCCGATCATCAGCCATCATCTCTATTATTTAAATACAATATTTAGCTTATATATATGTTGTATGAAATCAAGTAGTATCAACAAGAACAACAAGTTTGAGAGAAATAAAAGTGAGAAATCAAATTTGAAGTAAATATTTTCTCCCCCAACAAAAGTGACTACTATTGTGTATGTATATATCTATGTATCACGTATGTTTATTCATTTAAAAATAAACAATTTTAGTGCTTGCTGTTAAAACAAGGATTATTAGCGAAGCCATACATGATGGGTACGTCTGCTCCCGGAATTTCAATATTTCTTATATTTGACTTAAAAAAGTAGTATTAATTTTCTTTTCTCAACAACCCACATAAGTAGAAAGAAAGATTATATTTCTTTTTTCACTCCTATATAATTCCATGATCCTTGTGCCATTCCCACCATCTCGTTCGATTAATTCGTCAATTCAAAAATTGTTCTGTCAGAAGAAGAAGCAGAGGAAGATGGCCTTGAGCTATTGTGTGAGAATGTCTAAAGCATTAGTTCCCATCCTGGTAACTGCTTCAATTTTAGCAGTAACTGTCGCTGAAACGACCGTAGTTGGAGGGGACCAAGGCTGGCGATTTGGTTTCAATTACGCTGATTGGGCTTTCCGGAACAGTCCTTTCTACTTAAACGACACGCTTGGTGAGTCTTATTTTATATATATATATGTGTCCCATCGTCAAATCTAAGTGATCTTATACTAATTCTACATTGATAATGAACCAAATGCAATCTAACATTGTGGTTATAACTGTTGATGGCTGTCTATATATATATATGCAGTGTTCAAGTATGATCCACCCAATGGCACCACATTTCCTCATAGCGTATACTTGCTGCCGGACTACAGGAGCTTCTTGAGGTGTGACCTACGGAGAGCGAAGCTAGTAGCGAATCCAACCCAAGGAGGTGGAGAAGGATTCAAATTTGTGCTAAAGAGGTGGCAACCTCACTACTTCGTTTGCGGTGAGCGCGCCGGATTTCACTGTCGGGTGGGGTTAATGAAGTTCGTCGTCACGCCTTTCCCTCGTTGCGACTACAATTGGTAGAAACATACGAGAATGAGATAGGAACGTCACTAAAAGATTAACACTGGGAGTGTGTAGCGTTTATTAATTTTACATTGCGAAGCTATCTCAAATACATTGTAGGGTTTAGTAATTTATATGTAACAGTGATTTGCACCAAATGCAATACAATAAAGTTAATATTTGTCACATCTTCCAAATTTTCCAAAGTTCCACCAACTATTTTGGCTGAAATCGTATGTTTTTAATTGTTTTTAATAATATTATATCACTTGTTGGCTCCAATAATATTTTGAAAAAATTAAAAATAATGAAATAAATATTTTGAGAACTACAAGATAAACTCGTAACATATATGTTGGTGTAGAAGCCCTTAAAGGCAAAAAATAAGAAGATATTGATCACATAACACACAAAGAGGTACCTGATTAAACTATGCTTACATTCACAAACAAAAGAGATGTACTATGAAATACGAAGAATACAAGTCTGAAGCTCTAGAATTTTTTAAGATTTGCCTACTCTTGTTCTTTTTAACGATGATTTAAATAATTTGCATCGCAAATTATTAACATAGTAGTTGTATGGGCCTTTTGAAAATCAATCTCACCCAATGCAATGAACTCTCATATCTAGTGAATTTTTACATTGTTGTGTTTGTCTAATCACAATAACCTAACTCTTTGTCAAATAAATAGCATTTTTATTATCATAATGCAATTAATAAAATGTTGTAGTAACGAACTCAAGCTCAATCGTCAACTCCTTAAGCTATGAGGTTTTTCTTGATGGTTTTGCTGCCATTATGTTCTCTCCCTCTATATGAAATTATGTTGCTAATAGAAATTGTGACATTTACTTCAAAGTAGAAATTATCCTTACTATATTTTAACACATAGCATCTAATAGATTTTATAACATTAAGATCTCCTCTAGAATAAGAATATACATATTGGTAACTAAACAAGGAATACTATTCTTATAAAACTTGATCCCTAAACTAGTTGTCCATACATATACCTCAACACCCATTTAATTGCCATCCAACGGCCGTTCTTCGGGTTAGACATGTATTTGCTTATTAGGCTTACTATGTGCACAATATTCAGCGGCAACATCATTGATATATGGAATATATGACATTTCTTCCATCTCTTGCATTGTCGTGGATCTTTGTTGTTTAGAAAACTCGAAATGACTTGGTAGAGACACAAAAATTGGTTTGGCATGTTCCATGCATGTTGAACCTTTGTATGGCACTCTTTCTAATTACTTTGTTTGTGGACGAGCCACCTTGCTTAACTTGTTATCCAGTGAATTTTCATCCCTAGGATCTTATTTGAAAAACCAATATCTCACATATCAAACTTCTTGCTCAACAAGGATTTCAATGACTCTAATGTTAGTCTTGTCTTCAATGTCCATCAACATATCATTCACTTAAAGGTTCGACAACATAAAAGAAATATCAAGGAATCAAATATAGATAGAACAATCACACTCACATCAAGTATATATAACCAACCCTCCACATAAATGAGTAAAAATGCCGGTGCCATTGGCTTGGAGATTGATTCATCCTGTACAGAGATTTTAAATTAGTGGAAGAATAATAAGAAACAAGAAAGAATAAAATGCCTCCAGTAGCAATAC
Source organism: Tinospora cordifolia (assembly GCA_030144865.1). Classification (NCBI taxonomy): domain Eukaryota; kingdom Viridiplantae; phylum Streptophyta; class Magnoliopsida; order Ranunculales; family Menispermaceae; genus Tinospora; species Tinospora cordifolia. The sequence continues at coordinate 8,271 of JAJIYU010016691.1, read as the reverse complement.
TAGCGGCAATTCCTCTAGCCTATCCCTCCCCTCACATCACTAAAAATAATAATAATAATAAATAAAATAAAATAAAATAAAAAAGTCAAAAAATGACATTTATCATTAAAAAAAGATTAGTCATATTGTCAATTTTAATTTATAAATTCAAACCCATCAACGCACGTGTGCACAATTTTTTTTGAAAAGCATACTAATTGATGAATATCAAAATTAACCATATCACTTATCAGATCATTTGAAAAAGAATAAAATTTTAAAATAAAATTAAAGCAATCCCTTGATGTAAATAAACCATCAATAATCAAAGTTCGAGCATATGATTTGAACACATATTAACTCCAACAATTGATTGCTAAACGAAGATATATCTGATAATTACAAAAAAAAAAAAGGAAATAACTTATACAAAAGTGACTTAATCATGTTTGGCGATAATTTCAGAGCAATCAATTGAATATTGATTAATAAGTAATTAATGAAACACCCATTTAAATGAATTGTGCTCAGAACCATCGTATTAGAATAATCATTGAGGAAAAACACATTAATTGAATTGTATAAATATCTTACCTTAGATAAATCTTGATATAATTTGGCCACGAAAAATGCAATAAGACTATCATAGTTTATTATTTTTTTTTAAAAAAAATTCTATTAGAATATTCTTTTGAATGAAAATAATCATATTGATTCATATTATTCATAATTTTCATTGTCGTTAATGAATGGCTATGTTAATTTAATCTTAAGGATAGGAACTTCAAATATCATACTCGTCAAGAAAAATCCCAAAACAAAATAAGTTGATACATTTATTGGTATTAATGATAAATCTTTATGTATTAATTATTCAAAAAAAATTTAAAGTGAAAACTAATTAATTGGAACAAACTACTTAAACAATGTGTAAGCCTCAAAATAATTAAGTGCACACAAACCGGATTTTGTTTTTCTAAATAATTTAATTAAGATGGTATTAATAACTTACAAATTAATCAATCAAAGCGGTATCAATAATTAATTTAAACAATTAAGTGTGCAGAAGTAACTGATGAACTTGTTATAAGTAGAGATAATCACCTGAAAACCACTTAAAATATATAATCATCCACAGGATCATGATTGAATTAATTTGACATTAATTGTTGGCATTTCTCGTTTTAGATATGCTTAATGTAACTCAGCACAGTAACATGATTTCATTTAATGTGTGTATTTGATGTATAATTATTGTTGTAATTAGCATGATTATGTATTATTAATTAAAAATATGTTTACATGTTTGTGATGATTTGATGAGATGCATATAATATTAAATGTTTATTTGTTTAAAATTTATTTATTTATTTTTCTGTGTTTGTATTGCATATGAACAAATTAATTCATGCTTAAACTATTTAAAGTTTAATCATTACAAGTATTGTGACGACCCATATTTTTGGATACTGGATTGACGGATCCAACATATGTATTTTTGTGTATTTTTTTTGAATTTTTAATGAAAATACATGAATTTTCTCAAATTTTTTTCTAATTATTTAACAATTTAATTGAAAATTTTAGATTACTTGAAAGATATAGTTTTTGGAGAGAGAAATTACCAATTGATGAGAAAATAAAATTTTTAGAGTGATTATTTAATTCTTAGGAAGAAAATTGAATTTTTAGAGATTTATGTTGATTTTTGAGGTGAAACATCAATTTTGGGCAAAAATAAGTGATATTGGATAAATAATTGTATAAATATTGAAATATAATAAAATATGAAGTATAAGTTGGAAATCTTGATGAGAAGATGGACACAAGAAAAAAAAGAATTTACAAAAAAAATGTGTACAACAAAGGGGAAGAAATGATGAGTGGTAAAGAGAGAAAAAAAATAGGGGTCTGGGCCGGCCTAGGCCCTCGCGAGCTGAAAATTGCACGAGCTAGATGGCTCGTGCGAGTGCAAGATTGGGCCAGGGCCAACCGGCTCGGGCACCTAGCGCCCAGGCTTGGCAAGTGGGCCAGCCCGATCGACTGGGCGGCCCACGCACCCAGCTCTCCTTCTCCTCCAATTTTCCTTCGTTTTCCTCATTCTTCCAGCGGGATGTTTGCAGAAAAATCATGTGCGAACACAGTTTTGAGCCATGGTTTTGGCTATCCATTAGAGCAGTTGGCCTAGTATCTTTGAAGGGACAAGTGAGCACCTTGCATAGCAACTCATTAGCCATGTGGATAGCCACTTGACAGCCCATTTGTCATGCAAGGGAGTCTTATACATACAACAAAAACCTATTTTGAGCAACCATTTCCAGTTGAACACCCCACTTTCAGACACTTGTTTCTCCTTCATCCCATGCCTGATTTCTCTAAAACTTAGCTCTTTTCAAAGCTTTTTCATCCCTATCAAAAAACCACCAAGCCCTTTGTCAAAACACACAACCACTAGAGAGGAAAACAATCACAAATGAGTGCTGGTTGTCATGGTTGCAAACTGAACTTTTGAAAAAACTATATTGGTCTAATCTTTAATAAAGTAGTTCCCAGCCCATCCGAGGTTCGTTCTTGAGGTAAAACCACTCTTTTTCTTCTTTATTATGTGTATTTTGATCTCCAAGTGATAAAAAATGGAAACTGAGATCCTATCCACGTTTTATAGAGTCTTAAAGTTAATTGGTTGCTCACCGTTTCAACAGTCCCAGTAGGAACCAGTTCTTGGAGGCAACTTTGAAGCCATGTTGGAATGGCTACATGCATCCGATTGGGGCTGAGTTTAGACGTGATTAAACCTCACATTTAAGGCAAAAAGAAGGTATAAGGCTTAGACCTAGAGGCTTTGTATCGATAATTTTATATGGATGAAAATATACCTAGTTGCATAGGAAAATCTAGGACTTAGAAAAAATTTTTGAAAAATCCAGATGCATGCCATGTTGATGATTGTGTTTGAGGGCAATGGTTGCCTTGCTTGCTTACTATTTTGAGTGGATCATAACTTGTGAATGTTCTAAGACATAAACTCCCACTGATCAAGCAAGAAAAGACCATGGATCATTAGGTAATAGGATTAATTATGCACTAGAAAAACCATTGAAAACATGGGTGGGGAAAATCTATTTCATAAAAAATTATGTAGAGGGTCGGTTGGATGACCAAAGTTAGGTGTTTGGAGCTGAAATTTGGTGGAGATGTTCCTAGATATGTCGAAAGTATGTATGCCAAATTTAAGGCCATTTTAAGTTTGGAAAGCAGGTCAATTAATACACTAAGTAATTATCTGTCACATTAGAAATGTGAATTTGTAGTACCTATTAGTGCACTTAAAAACCATAGAAAATGAGGCCCTAAAATCCCAATTAAGATTTTTGGGGAATTTTAGGAAGTGTAGAACATATTTGAAAATTTTGGTACTAATCTGATGTATACATTGATTACAAAAAAATTGAAAAAAGTGTTGCACATGTAAAAAAAAATAAGCTAAGGATATGACTAGGTGTTAGAAATTGGGGATTTTGACCCAATTGACCAAATGTTGACCGAAATTGACCACTTTTGACCCTATTGATCACCTAGGTTAGCAAGTGCAAGGTTTGACCAAGTTTGATTGAGTTGACTTAGTAGCTTAATGTTGGTTGAATGTCTCATTTAACCATGTTTAACCACTTTTGACCCCATTGACCACCTTAGTCAAGTATGTCCAGAGTTGACTAAGTTTGATCATAGTCGATTGGGTCGAACCAACCTTCGTTGAGTTGACCTTAGGATTGGCTTTATTGGCCAAAATTGGTCGAATCAACATAGATAGCCCACCCTTGACCGGGCCAATCTTTGATTGACCAAGGACATAGAGTTAGAATTTGAGTCAAGTCTTATGTCAGTATTAAGAAGCCACGTCAATTTTGTAAGACCCAGCGTTAGTAGAACGCAACCAGTCACGAGAGGAGCACCAGAAGCAGAGCATCCTTGTGAGTAGTGTTTTCTAACTTATTACTTAAAACTTGTTATTCTATTCATTAATGAAAGTGATATTACATATTGTGATGCATTCATAACCTTTAAATGAGTTTTAAATGAAAATGTGCATCAAATCTCGAGGTTTGATGGTACGAGTTAGGGTATTAGAACTGGTTGAGCATTGAAGACTTGGAGCCGTCGTACTTGGGGTACATGTTATGTTGGTGTCTCAATTGGCCCAGTTAGTAAGGACCAGAAGTTGCCATACATGGGGTATGAGTTGTGTCAGTCCTTAGGATAGTGTATGAGAATATGCCTAATTATCTGCAACTCGCTCGAGTAGATTTCTTATCGCCTTGGAGGCTAGTAAGAGCTTTGACGAATGTTTTAACCATTAAACTGTTTTCAAATGTATGTGCACGATTGTATTGTAAATTTAAACTGTGTAAACTATTACATTCACTCGCATAATATTATTATTCATACATTTATGGCATCATTTTTATAGAATCCTTGTTTTAAGTTATAGATAGACTACATTACTCACTGAGTCCGCCGTGGACAAATTAGGCTCACTACTCTAACATTTCAGGTCCTTCTATTGTAAATAAGAACAAGAGAGTGGTCATCGTTTAATGTTACACTCTTTTCTCTTATTTTGATAGGTTTCTTCACATCATTCGTTGCTTTGAGCGTTAAAATCATATATAGGGGTGAAGAAAACATTATATTTGACTTGGGTATTCTAGCTACTACTTCTACTTTTGATGACTGAACAACCCATTTTGGTTAAATATTTAATTTTGTAGTGTTTAAATGTTTAAATTACTTCTGCATTTCTTAAGATAACTCTGATTGTGTCATGTATGATGTAGAGAATGAGGCTTAACAATGTCTTGGCAAGCTTGACTTACGAACGGGGTTGTCGGGACATTGTGTCGATCGGCTCACTCTGTGCCCTAGGAAAAGGGTCGTGACAGATATACTCAAATTTATAATAATTACAATTATATTTAAATTTATTATATATGTGCCACGCATGCATGCTTGGATGAATGCTTACTTATTGGAACAGGCGTTGCCGTGTTGGGCAACCATCCTAATAGACAATGTATTAATTAATTAATGGTCTTTGTTATTAATCCAGAAGATAAGTGCGTGGATCCCGCTTAACATTTTCAGTCCCAAAGTATGTGTGAACCCAGGTGAAATTTCTTAGCCATCCACTTGCCTACTTGCAGGTCAATCTTTTGTGCGTAATGGAACCTCATCAGATCTACGTTCGATATACTCGGAATACATGGCAAAAGAAAAATACAAGATTAATTGTATTTTCAATTTTCTTTTCAATAAATACAAATATGACATAAAAGCTATATATTCATGTAATATTCGTATTAAATGTCGCCTAATTTTTAATTCTTTCAGCATTTCTCTAAATTATATTTACTTCACCCTTATTCAAATCCCATAAGCTTGGGCTGAACCCATCTCCATCCCTATAAAAGCCATATACATAAGACTCCATGTACGGATTCGAAGCCAATTCCAGCCATTGAGCCCTGGGAATTTTTTATCAAAATATTTTGAAGTGACTGTTTTTATACAATTGTAAGTTTGCAACCTTAATAATTATTTAAAAATATGTATTATGTCTCTGTATTTTTATATTTTAGTGCTTGCTGGTAAAACAAGGATTATTAGCGAAGCCATACATGCTGGGCACGTCTACTCCCGGAATTTCAATATTTCTTATATTTGACTTGAAAAAGTAGTATTATTTTTCTTTTCTCAACAACCCACATAGGCAGAAAGAAAGATTTTATTTTCCTTTCTCACACCTATATAATTCCATGATCCTTGTGCCATTCTCACCATCCCGTTCCATTAATTCTTCAATCTATTATTGTTCTATCAACAACAACAACAACAACAACAAGCAGAGGAAGATGGCCTTGAGCTATTGCGTGAGAATGTCTAAAGCAGCAGTTGCCATCCTGGTAACTGCTTCAATTTTAGCAGTAACTATCGCTGAAACAACCATAGTTGGAGGGGATCAAGGCTGGCGCTTTGGTTTCAATCACGCTGATTGGGCTTTCCGGAACAGCCCTTTCTACCTAAACGACACGCTTGGTGAGTCTTAATTATATATATTTACTAACTCAACTGCCTCTGTGGGAAGTTTTTTTTTTCCCCCCTATTGTTGCAGTCTCTGTCCTATCGTCAAATCTAGGCAATCTTATACTAATAATAAACCAAATGCAATCTAACATTGTGGTTATAACTGTTGATGTTTGTCTATATGCATGCGTAGTGTTCAAGTATGATCCACCCAATGGCACCACATTCCCTCACAGCGTGTACTTGCTGCCCGACTACAGGAGCTTCTTGAGGTGTGACCTAAGGAGAGCGAAGCTAGTAGCGAATCCAAACCAAGGAGGTGGAGAAGGATTCAAATTTGTGCTAAAGAGGTGGCAACCTCACTACTTCGTTTGCGGTGAGCGTGCCGGATTTCACTGTCGGGTGGGGTTAATGAAGTTCGTCGTCACGCCTTTCCCTCGTTGCGATTACAATTGGTAGAAACATGTCACGGTGCGCTGGGGAAGAAAGGTCCTAGCTAGCTTTAATGGTATTGCATTTTATACTACTATTATTGAAGGGAAAGGAAAGGATGATATCAAATCAGGTTAATTACAAATAGGAGCCTCTCTAAATAAGTAAAATTGGGAGAGTATCATTTACTTGTTTTACATTGCGAAATGATCTTAAGTTCGTTATTCAGTATTTCAAAATTAAGTGAGTTGTATGGCCGGACGTATCATATATACATGTCCGTGTGTGTATGTAATAGTTTGAAAAAAGCAAAATGAATTAATTAATTAATTCATTTGTTTAGTTATTAGAAGAATTATTTAATATATATATATATAGTTTGTTTATCCTACTCTTATCTTAATAATGAGTTACCTATACATACTCCTCTCAAATTAACTCCTTAAATTTTTTAATCTTATTTTAATAATAAATCTTAATAATGAGTCACATATCCTCACTTCCTCTCTCTAATTGGCTCTTTAAATTTTCTAATCTTATCTTAATAATGAGCCCTCAATCCTAACTCCCTCTCTTTAATTGGCCCTTTATATTTTTTAATCTTATCTTATTAATGATCCACCTATCCCCACCCCTTCTCTCTAATTCACTACTTAAATTTTAATAATCCTCCTATCCACTCTCTCTCCATAATTGGCTCATTAAATTTTTTAATACTATCTTCATTAACTCCCTTGTTATCACCCCTCTATCTCATTCACTATAAAAATCAAATCCTCTTTTATTTCCTTCACCCCTAGTCTACTTCCTTCTTTTCTTGCAAATTCTAGTTGTTCCAAATCCAAGGGAAATCTCACCAAAGTGAAGCGCATACATTGATTTACAAGGTAAAAATCCTATTTTAGATTCTTAATCTTGATGTTTTCTCTATTTTCTCATCTTCTTACCCATCATCAAGCCTTGAAATTCTTATCTAATTTTACCATTAAAATAGGTCCTTAGATTATATCAAAAGAATCTAAGAAGTCTCTTTGAAAGACTCATTATCAACTAGGCGATTCGAGGCAACGGTAGTAAAATATAACCATTCTACTTTATTTTAGTATTTCTTCCTTTTTAATCGTTCAATCTAATGTGTTAGCATTATATATATTCATAAAATCAAGGAAAAAAAAAAGGAGTGGAATTACATGCATATAAATAGGATTTTAAGATGGTGAATTGATGTGTAAATGATTTAAAATATTAAAATAACATTAAATTTGATCAAGAGTTGTTTTATAAATTATTTTTTGTAGAAATATAATTTAGCATATGAAAGAGAATAATTACTAGTGTAGCTTAGATGGTTATAAAATAATAATGTAAATATTTTAATGAATTGCCAGCAAATTATCTTGCTAGAAATTGATGTTAAAAAGTAGACTGAAACATTAAATTTTACAAACTTAGTATAAAAAATAAAAATCATGAATTAGGGTTCATGTATACGCTAAAAATTAGAGTGAATTGAAAAAATAAATAAATATTTTAGAATATGATGAAAAAAAACAGCTGCTGCAATTTTTATAAAAAACGGAGGGGATAAATTAGAACTTTTATTAAATATATTTGTTAATGAAAATTTTAAAAAAGTGAAAAAAAAAACTATATTTATTAGATCATTAATAGAAAATTTTCAAAAAGTTAGAATTCTGAAAATTTAGTTAAAAATAATGAATTTTCAAAAATTATAAAATTTATATATATATATATATATATATATATATATATATATAT
>JAJIYU010016690.1:0-12034 GCA_030144865.1 Tinospora cordifolia | reverse complement strand
CATAAATAATTACACGTATATATACACCATGTTATTTGTATATCATGTATAAACAATTATATCAATAATTGTATGTATAACAATTATATATATAGATATATAGATATTTCTATGTCACATTGTTTACCTATATGAGCAATTATTTAAGTAATTGCATGTAAAAATAATTATATGTATATATATATATATATATCTACACACACACACACACACACATATATATATATATATATATAAGTAGTGGGATAATGTTAAAATAACAGTCGAATAATGGAAGTATAAAATTGTTGTTCCTCTCTATTTCTGCTTGTTGTTCCTCTGTTTCTGTTGTATCCATTATATAAATCATTTTATATATAATATATATTTATATATATGTGTGTGTATGTGTGTGTGTGTGTATGTATATATATATTTGGGTCAACTGATACCAAAATATACATACATATATTTGGTATAAGATAGAAAATATATGTATGTATTTGCTATATAAAGTAAAATTACTAAATTTTAATTTTTAATGATAAAGCTAAATTTTTAATAAATAAATGGACTAAACTTAAAAAAATTAAATTTACGTCTAAATTCGCTTTAATGTAAAAAGTTTTTATTATATATAGCATAGGTAAATATATTAAATGTATTGAAAGAATGTTCTTCTATTATTTTACTTATTTTCAATTGTTATTTGAGATTTTAACAAAACAAGATCATTTGACATTATTAGAGTAAAAAAGAATCTTTGCATTTGTTTTAATAAAATGTAATAGAATACATTTAAAATGTGAAATTCTTACATAATTTCACTAACTATATAATTCTTACATAATTTCACTAACTATATATGCATTAATAATAATAATAATAATAATAATAATAAAACATATATTATTATTATGGTTAATAATGAGTCGCATTATACCATTATTCATTTATGCATTATCCATCACTTGCTATATTTTATACTAACTACCATTACTTGCATTATGTCATTATTATTCATATGTTATACATACTTTATACCGAATTTTATTTACACGTTATCCTTGCATTATTCACATGTTATCCCCGCATTTTTTTACCAAAACAACCGAACAATTTTCTACCCGTATTATTCAATTATTATTCTTGCATTATACCATTATTGACGCATTATCCGTTGCTTGGTATGTTATACCTCTACCATTGCTGACATTATTCCATAATTATTCATATGTTATGCATATACATTATACCGCATTTTCATATCAACAATCGAACAATTTTTATACTCACATTATTCAGATATTATTCTTGTATTATATCATTACTTGCATTATTTCATGATTATTCATATGTTATACATACTTTATACCAAACTTTATTCACTTGTTATCCCTGCATTATTCACATGTTATCCTTGCAATTTTTAGCCAAAACAACCGAACAATTTTATACCCATATTATTCAGTTATTATTCTTACATTATACCATTTTTAAAGTATTTATCCATTGCTTGCTATATTATACCTCTATAATTACTTGCATAATTCCATGTTTCTGTGTAGGTGGTGCTTTCCCACCATTCATCCTTTCCTTCTGAGCCCCTTGATCATTTTCGTTCCCGAGCCTCTTATTCTTCCCCCTCAACCTTTAATCTAGGTTGAGTTCCTTTTCTAGTGTTAGGGCCTTCTCTACGACATCTTTGTAAGTATTTAGGCCTAGAGTCTTCACTATCTTTTGAATCTCCATCTTGAGACCCTGTGCGAATCGATTGGCCTTTCTTTCCTCTTCCCTAATCAGATTTGGGGAGAATTTGGCCAGTTCGATGAACTTCCTCTCATATTCAACTATAGTCATGTCCCTTTGATTCAATTGAACAATGTCCTCTTGTAGCTTGCTTATCGTTGCCTCTGGAAAGAACTTTTCATACAAGATTTTCGAGAAGTTCTCTCAGCTCATTTTATCCACATCTGTATTAGGGTTTATCCTCATCATACGCCACCAACTTTTGGCTGGCCCTTTGAAGTAGTGTGTGGCCAGTGCCACTTGTCTTGACCCTGTTACCTTAAGTACATTGAGAACTTCCTCCATTTCTTGGTACCAGTGGTCCATCGAGATGCAATCAGTAGTCCCATCAAATGAAGGAGGAGGAGCTTCTGTAGCTCTATTAGCATCTTCCTCTATTTTTCATCCTCCAAACCCCCTAAGCCCTCTGATGTTCAGGATTTTGGGCCACAGGTGCTGGCTATTGAACCTGATCAAGTTTTGGTACTTGTGGTTGAGGAGCCGCTTGAGGGATTATTTGTGGAAGTGTCGTCAATAGTTGATCTAGCACCCTCTGTGACATCTCATTCATCATTGCCTCCATCTGTGCCTCCATTCTAGTAGGTAATTCTTGTTCCCATTGCTTAGTTTCATCAGAGGTGGTAAATCGAGTAGCGTACCTTCTTGTCCCAGCCATTGTTTACAAATCGAGTAGGTCGTCAGTATTTCCTTCATCAAATATTCGTACTATCATGGCTCTAGATTCATGTCTCTAGGTTCTCGATTTGTTCAGTGGCCTAAAGGTTTTTCTTCTAGGTTCTTTTTATGCATGGGTACAGGATTTGGTCTTAAAGCAATTAAACATTACATCATACGTATCAGATAATCATACAATCAAGCTAGCATAGTAAGGTTCCAAGCTTCCACTTAAGCTTTCAGGTTCAAGTGTCCCATACCACTCTACCCCTTCCACTTAGGCTTTCACACAAAGCAAAGTCGCACCCAAACAATTTCGCAAATTGCTCGATAACTAAGGTTCCCGAACCCACTATACTCCATCGTCCCAGACTAGCGAGCATAGAGAAACCCGTTCTGTCAGAGTTACCGATAACTCACCACACATAGTCCATCATTCTCAGAGTCTAAGCTTCCTCTATATCCCTGAATTCCTATGCATTCCATACTACATAGAAACCGAAGGATATAGAAGCTTCTCGATCCCATATCCTGATCAAATAATTTTCTATTTTCAAACAAGTTTCTGTCTCTAGCCTATGTCCTAGAGATTTATTCTTTTGATCCACTATGCCACCCATGGCTACACCCATGTCTCTTCCTAAGGTCAATCCCAAGACCCATGGTTTTAAACTAGTTAACTCACAACCTCTGTCTAGTCAAGACACCACCTTTGGCATCTTTTTCAACTTCTAAACAGTTTCTTGCCCTAATTTTTTACCTTTTAATTTTCTTTTATAGAAATTAAGGGTGTTCTTCAACTCAGACCACTCGTATAAGCTAGTGGGATAACCTCCAAATCAGGCGGCAAGATTGAAGTTTGTTTAGCAACCGCACATTCTAGGGTGGGATAACCCACCTCCCTTTCAATGTTTGGCTTTACTCGGGACAAGGCTTACCCATTATCAGCATAACTTGTAGTCTTTGTATCCAAACAAAATGTTTCAAAAACATATACTTCCTATTTGAAAACACTTTCTAAAATGTTTTTTAATTTAAAAAATAGAAGGTAGAACATTTAAGATTCAATTCAATTCCAAGTGAAACCCTAATTTGAGTTCCTAATTCTAATCAAACAGCCATTGATCGACTATCTAATTCTAGCCCAAGGCACCTAAAGCCTAGCCTCTGATACCACCTTTGTAACACCTCAACCCCTAGAAATAGGTTTAAGCTCAACCACAAGGCGGATTGGGTCCTATGTTACATATACAAGTACACAACTTGCATCTCAATTCCTTTATTTAAATACTTATTGAAAATGTTCATGCATACATCATAATGTAATAAATTTCAATTCAATAAGTTATACAATTAGATGAAGGAATATTTCAAACCCTTTATTTATTTAAATAAAATAAAGAAAGTTACATTCTTAAATCAAAACTTGAATACATAACTTTCAAAACTTAAATAAAATTCAGCGAAAGTCTTAAATTCAAAATATGGGCAACATGCCCTTAAAATAGAACTTTCAAAACTTAGAAATAATCTAATATTCATGGCCTTCATGATTCAAGTCAATTTCCTAAAAAATAAAAGGAAAGGGTAAACACATAACCTAGTGGATCATTCATTAAACAACCAAGTTACTATTTCAAATCAATAGCACAATGAAACTCAAACACTTTCATGTATTAAGTGATTCAAGCAACTTTTTGGTTGTAATTGACGTTAAGATTGAAAGGGGTTCTACTCCCTTTATGTTCTTAATTTAGATATTCCTCTTTAGAGTGGAAAGAAATTTCTTTGTCACTTTCCATTGGATGCCACATACCAAGTATCCCTTAGTTGCGCCCCGCAACCACACACTCCAAGCATGTGTTAAGAACATCCGTAGCACCCATATGGGTCACTATGACAGTACATTGTTCTTATCTTCAATTTCTTATATTTAAGAATCACATAATCATAAAAGAAATTTAAAGTGTAAATATCAGAATTTTAAACAACCAAGAAAGCATGATAACATTATATCGCATGCTTGAAACATTAAATTAAATCCTAAATATAGATTTTAAGCATGGTATGCTCTCACAAGTGATTAAAACATAAAAACATGTTAGCTAAACTTAAAATATAATTAAACATGCTGAAACAAAAATAAGACATACTAAAAATTAGAATTTATACAAGCATGAACATGCTAGAAATTTAAAATAGCAAAATAGAGGTTTAAGAAATCCCCTCCACCTTAATCCAAATTTCTTTGTAGAATCCGGCATAAGTTCTCCTTATCTATCACTTTCAGAACTTCAAGAACTTCTAATCACCAACAAAAATACTTCAAAAACTCTCTAAAATACTAGAATAAGAACTTCTCACACAAGAAAGAAAAGAGATTGAGTAGAGGTGCCAAGAAGAGGGCAAGAACAAACAAAGAGGGAAGTGTCAAGTCTTTGCTTTGGGATGAGATGAAAGTGAGCAAGGCGAGGTTTATATAGATGTTCATGAGAGCATATGGAACATCCTAGGGCAGCCTTGGGCAGCCTGGGAAGCTCACAAAAATTTTGGGCAAGTTTTTATACATAAAGGGGATGGTTTCCATAAAGAGGGCAAATGTGCTCATGGTTGGCAAGTTGGACCACTATGGCTTTCTAATTCAAAAGATATGTGTACAATCTTGTTTCCTAACTATGTGTGAACACAAAAGAGGTTTAAATCATATTTTAATTCAAATGGGACGTCCCCTATGTGCTTATGGCAACTTTCCTTTTAGGTTTCCTTGCTTGCTTATCACACAAACACACAAGGAATACTTTCCCATTTTCTTATTTCTTGGATATCAAGTATGGGTCTACAATATCAAATTTGAGGGGACACTATATAATAGTCAAAGATGTTCATCTTAGTTCCAAGAAACTAACTAAATAGGGTTCCTCACATGTGTGCACAGACACATGTACGTGGTTGGGCCGATTTTGGCTTAAGTTGGTGCTGACATACACAATCAAGTGGGGTTGGCCATGACTTCATGGGTTAACAAAAATCAAATAAAAATTAATATCTCCTTATTTACATAGAATTATGATTTATATCCTATAGTTTTAGAATCACAGAAACCTAATGCACATTTTATGGTATGGTTTGGCCCTAGGTGATTTTCCTTCAAACACTTTCCTTATTTAAGACCTACTAAGGTCACTAGGCAAATGAAAATTCAAATTTTGGCAAATTGTTCTAATTTTTGGATATTTCATTCATTTTGTCAGTTTGTGCCATTACATTTTATTTCGGGTCATTTCGATCCCCTGAAGTACCCCTTGAACCCCTTGAAGGTCGTTTGGCAAATGAAAACCCTAACGTTGACCAATTTTTTTTTAAATTTGAACCCCTTGAAGGTCGTTTGGCAAATGAAAACCCTAACCTTGACCAATTATTTTAATTTTTGGATATGTTGTCCCCTTAGTTGGTTCATGTCATCTTACTTCATTTCAAGTTGTTTTGGATCCCTGAGGGGCACTAAATGAGAGTTTTGGAACAAGCCAAATTTAGCTCTAAAATGAGCCTGATTTCATTTTACACTTAAATTTCACTGAATAAATGTTCAATTTCAATTATTTGAGTAGAAAGAACTTAGGGTATTATAGGCATCAATTACAAAAACACACTAGCATAGCAAGATTCCAAGCTTCCACCCATGCCTCCAAGTTCGAGTATCCCACACCACTCTTGCCCATCAACATAAGCTTCCACCTAGAGATTTCACTACACCCAAACAATTTTGCAAGTGTCTCAATGTCCAAGGCTTCCCAAGTCCCACTACACTTGACTGTCCCATACCAGCCAAGCATAGGGAAACAAGTTTGTCCAAAGCCATCGATCACTCACCAAACATAGCCTATCATTCTCCAAGTTTAGGATTTCACTTCATCTCCAAACTCCTATGCGTCCCATACCACATATAAACCAAGGATACAAGATCATACTGATCTCATGTCCTTACCAATCAAGTGTTTCGTTTCACACATTATCAGTCTCTAGCTTATTTCCTAAAAGATTTTATCTATGATCCATTGTGTTACCTCGAAAACACCCTAGTTATACGTAAAGTCTTTCCCTAGACCTTAGTATGCAATGTCTCTACTGCCCAACCCCTCCGCTGGACTGGCTGTTCATAGTTTATACCTTGGACTCTAGCCCCATGACTTACTGACCGAGCCAATAACTAAATGAACTAATTGAGCTACTGACTGAGCTTTCAACTCCTTACATAAGTCACCTCTTGTTTAATTCTAGACACTCTACCCAATAGTTTTACTAACTTAGCTCTGACGCCACGCTTGGGGGTCAGTCTAACATTCTTTCCTTGCGAGCTACTGACTGAGCTCTTCCCAATGAGCTACTAACAAGCTCCTATACCACCTTTGTAACACCCCAGCCCCTGAACCCTACTAGAACGTCGCTAATAAGGTGCCTTTGTCTCTCATCTTGAGATAGAATCAAAACAAGCGTGCGGTCACTCCCACTTGCAATATTCGAGAACCAGGACATTACTTATATTCTTTCTTTCTCATAACCATCCAATAAAACATTAGAGTGTTATAACATAACCATTAATAATATGCATGATTAAACATGGTGATGACATGTCAACTGGAAGTAATATGATTAAACTCACAAAGAAATAAAATACTCTAACCCCATGACCTAAGTTTAAATGAGTTAATAACTAATACTTGGCCCCATGGCTAAAGTCATTAAATAAAAAAACCAAACGATTTAATTAAATATGGGTCCCATGCCCTACGACTGTAATCAAATAACTAACTTCCACTCCAATAGTCTTTAGTTACTTGCCTATGAGTAAGTATCTTTAGTGATTACCTAAAAAATAGATCAATGGGCTGAGCTAAAAAGCCTAGTGGATCATGTACAACACATCTCAAATATTTTGAAAGTTAAGGACATAAAACATGCAAACACTTATAAATCATTAGGTGTACCAAAACACTTCAATTATATAAGTTCGTGTTAAGATTGATAGAAATCTCCTTGGTATTCCCTTATGTCTAAACTCTTGAAAGTAACACCCAGAAAGCCATTTCCTCATCATGACACAACCTTAGGAGTGAGGTTTCACTCGATTCTTAGTCCCTCTCAACTACTGCCATAGTAGCATGGACACTCTCCTAGGGTAGGAAAATACCCGCGATGACACTATACTATTGCCATAGTATTCATGTCATCGCTCCGGCATGTGCTAAGACATTTAATTGTCTTTATTTAGTGACCACTAGTATGCATAATTTATCTCATCGTCACAATAGATGTATCCACTAAACATGTTGAGAAATTATCATGTACCACGTCACATAGATCATGTTATTAGATAAATAGCATGAATGGCATATTCTTAGAATGTTATTAGTGATAGAAAAATGTAGCATGCTATCAAGGTGTCAAAGGTATACAATGCATTATTCCTAGCATGCTTCTAAGCATATAAAAATAAACACACGATCATGCTTTATATTTGAGATAAAAATAATATTAAAGAATGAGTGCAGTCATTTTCAATTGTTACTTTGCTCCTCGTTTTCTAACTCTTGCTTCAATGGTTTTGAATCTTTAAGCTTGTAGTTTAGCATATGATTCTCATAAGTAAGCATTCACATCATTTTTAATTCATCGCACAATCATTTACTAATCATTGTGTTATATGCTAGACAAATGGGTTATTGTGTGGGCGTGACACTTGAAAATGAGGTGTGAGACGTGTTACCGCGATAGTCTGAGCGTTATTGTGGTAGTCCCAAGATCTTTCAATCGCGGTACCACGGTTTAGGGATAGTATCCATGATGGTCAAAGTTTCATGCATAAAAGACTAAAAATGAAAGGTTTATCACGTTACAGTGGTACTACCAACATTACTGTGGTAACGCAAGAATATTCTTACAACTCTTTCATTTTCTTTAATGCATGGCATCATTATGTGTTGCTCTCTTGTTATACAAAACAAAAGTCATATAGGCTAGGATGATATTATACCTTGATGTGATTCGTTCTTCTTCTCTTTTCTTTGAAAGAGCATTTGCAAGTGGCTCTAGTGTTCTATCACGTAGTAAAGAGTGAAGCAAATGTTATAAGCCATTGCAGTTGGCTCTATTGATGACAGAATGTGATATAGAACTCATATAATTTTTTGAGCGTAGTTTCTTACCTTGCACACACTTTGGCACAGATCTAACGCTCTTGAATGAAGTCGTTGCATCCCTGGGTGTCATTTCTTTGTTGTTATTGATTATGAGTCTGCAACAGAAAGATGGAACTATTTTGAATTGATCTAGAATATTGATGGGGAAGAAAGAACTCACAAAGGGCGGCTAGGCCTTCTTTACAAGCAAAGGTGTGCGACTGCAGAAGAATTCATTGTTTAAGGTTTCTCTATGTTTATAATATACACACATTTTGAATTCCAAAGCTTCCGTTTCTGATCTTCAATGGCAATATCGTGGTATCACATCCCAGTACTATTGTATTGGGACTGTTTTCAATCGTAATACCATGTCCCAAAACCACAGTACAACGTATTTGTCAAGATTTATGAGTTTTTAATCAAAGTACCACAATATCCCATTCTCAATACAGTACCACATCGGCATCTCAAAATACAAAATTCAATTGCAGTACAATGGTACCCTAAAGCAGTATCGTAGTCTCCATGCGAACACCCATTTTTCACAAATTTGTAATACACTACCATGGTACCCAAGCCAGTACCACGATAGTTGCATGAATTTTTTTTACTATTCTTCTAAACTTTGAGAAATTACATTGATGGGTAGTCAATACAACTCTACGGGGACCTGTTGCCCCTAACACATCTAGATATTCATCAAGTTCCTCGTACCAATGGTCTATCGACATGCAGTCAGATGTGCCATCAAATTGAGATGGGCAGAATTTTTTAACTCTATCAACATGTCCCTTTGTTCCTTATCCTCAATGCTATCTCATGCTCTCAAACAAACTTGAATCTCAGGTATAGGCACTGGCAACTTCATCAGAATCTATTTTTGTATCTGTGGTTGCATTACTTGTGGCAGAATATGAGGTAGTGCCCCAATAATCTGTTATGCAACTCTCCTAGTGATCTCTGTTAACAACTTATGAGTCTGCATATTCTCAATTTGGGTAGACAACCCATCTCCCTTATCCTTAGGATACAAAACACTTTTCTAGACTTGAGAAAATGGTTACCCCATGTTTAATAGTTCGTCATGATGGCTCCCTCAAACATTTTGTTTCTTTTGTGCTATCATGATACTAGATTCATGTTTTTAAGTTCTCGATTTGTTCAGTGACCTATCAATTTATTCTTCTAAATTATGTTTGAGAGTTTCAAGGTCCTCGATTTATTCTAACCTCCACTCAGAAATCCCACTATACTCAAACAATTTTACAAATTTCTCAACAATTGTAGTCTCCCAAGCCCCACCAACCAACCCATACCATACCATACCAACCAAGCATAGGGAAAAAAGCTCTTCTAAAGTTATTGATTATTCACCAAACATAGCCTATAATTCTCCGAGTCCAAGATTCCTCTACACTCTCAAATTCCGATGCGTCCCATACTACATAGAAACCAAAGATACAAGATCCTCCTAATCTCATGACCTAACCAATCATGCAACACCTATGAATTTTGTACGAATTTCAAATAAAATATTTTGTTTGAAAATTTTATAACATTTCCAAATATTAAACTGTGTAAATAAATTAAATTAATTGGAAAACCTTGGTATCCAAAAATTAATAATAAAAACATATACATATATAGATGAATATATGTACAAGATAAATACAAGTATATAAAAATATTTGCTATGGTTGTAAAAAAAATTATTATTATATAATACGTGTGTGAATAATATGTGTGTTAGTATAATGGGTGTTAAAATAATATCATATTAGTATAGATATGTAAAACAGAATGTATGAGGAATAATAAGTGTGAATTTATAAATAAATAAATAAATGTTATGTACTTATATTTATTTAATGCAAGTATAACATTATATAAGTATAAATAATTGTATGTATAATATTATAGCATTATAACATTTATAAATTGTTATATATATACTAAATTATTTTACATACAATTGTATAATATACTACTGTTATAAAGTTATAACATTATATTTAATAAATAGATAATTACATAGACATATATATAAACATCAAAAAAAATGTGTGTCCACTTTTGTAAATTTCACAAGCTAATACTATATATTAATTTCACAAGCTAATACTATATATTAAGTTCACACGTATATACTACATTACTAATAAGCTAATCCACCTTAATTGCCACTGTGACTCCCATAAAAATCATATATAAGCAAGAGAAAAAAAAATCCATGAAAAAGTAAAGCAAAGAAATGGGCAGCTTTTATATATAAGAAAAGTCAACGATTTCAGCTTTATATTAGAATGACATTAGTAAGCCCATAGATTTGACAAATTCTGGGTATTTGGAAATAAGGGAGATTTGGGTCTTAGTCTTGTGTTAAAAAAATAAAATAAAATAAAGTAAAAACATAAGAAACAAACAAAAATGGGAGGAAAATCAAAAATAAAAAAAGAAAGAATAAATACATAAAGGGATTTTGTTTGTCGAGGATATATATGTATACAAAAACAAGGAAACATGGTCAACAAATGGCTTGTTTTAGAAAGTGATTCGAGCACACAAAAGAAAGAAGATCCACTTGCAATAAAACACCCTCTTGCTCTAAACGTTACACACAAGAGAAAGAAATATTCTTTTTCTGAACATTCCCAAAGTTGCCCATTTTCACTCCTCCAAACTCTATATAAACCCTCCTACTACTCTCATTCTTTTCATCCCAATTCAAGAGCTTACTAGTCCCTCCTGACTTTCTTTGGCCTTTTTCTTGGCAATCTCCTCAGTTCTTGAGTACTTGAACTGCTCTTGAGTGTTCTTGAGAGTTCTTGAATGTTTAGAAGCTTTGGAGTAACGAAACTGTACGAATTTCAAAAGTGTGCAAAAGTGATTTATTTTAAGGTGGAAGTGATTTCTCAAACCCCTAATCTACTTTTTCAGTTTAATACCATGTTCATACATATTTAATTTTAGTTTGGTGTGCTTATTATGTTTGAATAACATGTTTTATTTATTTATTTTTTAAAAAAATATATATTTTAAATTTGCATGTCCTTAATGAAATCATGCCATGATTAGATTATACATGTTTAGATTTAATTTAAAGCATGATGCATACTTGCTTTCATGTTTTGAATGTTTATATGTTGAAATTATTTTTATTTACTTTTCTTGAGCATGATTCATTTATGATTTATGATTAGAGATTTAATGAAAGATTTTGTCATTAAAGACCACATACTGTTACAGTGAACATAAGGGTCAATGTGGGTGTTCTTTACATGTGATTAGTTCAATGGGTGATGTGTAATGCCCCAGAATTTTGTCAAATAATTAAATAAATTAATTTCAAAATTCTTTTGGGTGCAAATTGTGGGATAACACGTGAAAAATAAAATAAATTAGAGTTATAGTGA
>JAJIYU010016689.1:0-12023 GCA_030144865.1 Tinospora cordifolia | reverse complement strand
ATTAGGGCTCTCATTTTGCTAAAACACCTTCAGGTGGTTTAAATTAGGAAAGAAATGGAATTTAGGATACTTTGAGGATTTGAAAACACCCAAAATTTCATGAGATGGCATTATCCAAAAATCAGAACAATTGGCCAAGATTTGAGTAAAGTACCTTTAGTGGGCTCTAAATAAGAAAGGTTTCTTAGGAAAAACATCTTGGGCAAAACTATACCTTAAAATTTGTGTCTTGATCATGTGGTTAAAAAATTATAGGTTATTGTCACAGGTAAGACGAATATCCCAAAATTTTTTACTACAGTGTCAACCGTGTGCGGGTTGATGAATGCTATTCGGGGTTGGTTACTTCCGAACCACGTCCTTCCCGTAAGTGCACTAGAGTTTCACTCTAGATCAACAACCGAAACCAACTCTCAAAGCAACAACAATTGGGGAACAAGGCGTTGTCGCACTGTACAGAGTATAATCGGATCAACACACACAAATAAGCACACAGATAGGCACAAAGACAACTTTGTTACTCAAGTAAATCAATTACAAGGTAATCCGGGCTAACTGTCTGAGTACAACATATGGGCTTATATAGAAAATTGCCCTTACAATATACGTCATCTGCCAATGATTCTAGGAAGTTATGGACAGTTTCATAACTTCCCTGATGGTCATTTCCACGCCATCTGTCCATGGTCATTTCCACGCCATCTGTCCATGGTCATCTCCACGCCATCTGTCCATGGGGGAAGTTATGGACAGTTTCCATAACTTCCCTGGGTGAGCATCCGAGTGACATTTGTCTCTGGGAAGTTATGGACGGTTTCCATAACTTTCCCTTGATTAGCCATCCGAGTAACACCTGTCCTTGGGAAGTTATGGACAGTTTCCATAACTTCCCTTAGTCAGCATCCGAGCAGCATTGTCTGTGAGCATCTTGTCCGTGGCACACTTGTCCCCAGCAGTTAGCATAACTGTTCCAAGGTGCTCCCATGATCTTCTGTTCGTGGGAAAGTTATGGACGGTTCCATAACTTCCTTGGTGTGCTATCTCGTGCCACATGTCCTAGGTAGTTCCCCAACTGAGCTCAACTGCTGGTAACTTCCTCCCCAGGTGGCGATCATGCTTGTGTCCACGTACATGGTTAGTTTGTTACCCGTCCCAACCCCCTGTCTGTGCCATTCCCTGTTCTGCCATGCTCTTACATGTGCAGAACTTCCAGTAACCATCAAGTCATCCGACAACTGTCTGTGTGCAACCTGCTTCGAGATGCACATGCGCTTGGCCCTTGGCCTACCAAGCTAGGCATCATTCGGTGATCCGGTTCAAGGATCTAACAAACCTCCCCCACCAGTCCCATTCATCGTCCTCAACGAATGCTAGGCAAGGCATTGATTGATTAGGTCTTCGAATTGCCATAGGGTAGTGTCCTTTTCCCATGACGCTTCTGACGCTGGTAACCCTTTCCATTAAACTAGATAAAAGAGTCTTTGGTTTTTCTTGCTTTGGCCCATGACCTTCTTGTCCAATATGGCCTCAACTTCCCTTTCGAATTGAACCCTAATGGTGGGCGGGGCTCGCTTTAAGACTTGTCTGTCTGGATTCAGCAAGTCTTCATGGTAGGGCTTTAGAAAGCTCACATGAAAAGTGGGATAGATCTTGAGGCATTCTGGTAGCTTCAATCTGTAAGCTACTCGACCCACCTTCTTCACTACCTCGAATGGTCCATCATACTTTAGGAGCAAGCTCCTATGAACAATCTTGCTATTTACCCGTTTCTAGACTTGGGGTGGTACCTTCAGTAATACCTTGTCCCCAACATTGAAATTGAGTTCCCTCCGGTGTTGGTCTGCATACTTCTTCATCCTTCTGATAGCCTTGGAGAGGCTATCCTTTGCTTCCTCCAGCATCTCCTATTTTTGCCTTGCAAATCTGTATGCTGCTGGGCTCCTTCCCAAGCTCTTCATTTTAGCAACTTCGTGGGGAGTAAGGGGTTGTTGTCCAGTGGCAACTTCAAATGGGCTCATCCCTGTACTTGAATTTTTGTGCAAGTTGTAACAGAATTGGGCTATAGGCAGCAGCTTTACCCAATTTGATTGATTTGCATTCACAAAATGCCTCAAGTACTCCTCCAGTAATACATTCACCCTTTCTGTCTGTCCATCAGTCTGGGGTGACTTGCTGTGGAGAACTTCAGTTCTGATCCCAGAAGTTCGAACAATGCAGTCCAAAATCGTCCAGTGAACCTAGTGTCCCGATCACTAATAATGTCCTCCGGGATTCCCCAATACTTTACCACGTTGTTGAAGAATAACTCAGCAGCAACATCAGCAGTACAGGCATGAGGAGCTGGGATGAAGATAACATATTTGGAAAATCTATCCACCACCACAAACATCGATCGATATCCCTGGAATTTAGGCAACCCAGTGATAAAATCCATGGAGATGCTTCTCCATGGCCTCTCAGGAACTGGCAGCGGTTCAAGTGTTCCCGTTGCCTTCTTCTTCTTAGTCTTGTCTAGTTGACAAACTAGACAAGTCTTTACATAGGCTTCCACATCCTCTTCCATTTTCGACCAAAAATAAGACCGAGATAGTAATGCTAAGGTTCGCTCCACACCTGGGTATCCAGCCCATCGTGAGTTATGTGTCTCCCTTAGCAGTTCTGTCCTTAAGTTCCCTCATACTGGAACAAACAGTCGGCCACCTTTTGCATATAGCAATCCATTTTCCAACTAGAACCTTCGTATTACCCCTTCTTTGACTTGTTGAGCCAACCTCTAGTAAGTGCTATCTTTAGCACTTTGTTCCTGGATCTTCAAGAAGAAATCCATTTGTATAGTAGTGATGGCTGCCAGTGTCTCAGCCATCATTTTTCAACTTAGAGCATTCGGCACAGAATTGAGTCTTCCTGGTATATGCTCAATCTGCATGTCGAATTCTGCCACAAAGTCTAGCCAACGAGCTTGTTTAGGGGTTAGCTTCTTCTGGGTCAGAAAGTAAGTAACGACAGCATTGTCTGTTCTTACTACAAAACTCGTTCCCAATAGATAGTGTCGCCAGGTATGCAGGCAATGCACAACTACCAACATCTCCTTTTCATGTACAGGGTACCATTGTTCTGCTTCATTCAGCTTCCGACTTTCAAAAGCAATCAGGTGCCCTTCTTGAACTAGCACACCTCCAATGGCTCAATCTGAGGTATCAATATGGACTTCGAATGACAATTCAAAGTCTGGAAGTTTTAGTACAGGTTCAGAGGAAATGGCTTCCTTCAACTCCTTTATTGCTTGGCTGCAAGCTTCCGACCAATTCCAGGGCTGGTCTATTTTCAGCAAGTCCATGAGAACAACAACCCATTTGGAGTAGCCAACAATAATTCTCTTGTAATAGTTAGCTAAACCAAAGAAAGAGCGAAGTTCAGGTACCTTAGAAGGTGTAGGCTATTCCGTAATCGCCTGTACCTTCCTTTGATCCATCCTCAGTTTCCCTTCACTGATCACGTGCCCGAGAAATGTGACAGTTTCCTGAGCAAACTCACATTTCTCCTTCTTCACATATAGTTCGGAATCCCTTAGTTTGGTCAGAACCATTTTGATGTGCTTTACATGGTCTTCAAGAGTCTGGCTGTAGATCACTATATCATCTAGATAAACTACCACAAAATTGTCAATGAAGTCGTGAAACACACTATTCATTAGGTGACAAAAGGTAGCAGGAACATTGGTGAGATCAAAAGGCATTATCAAATATTCAAACGATCCATACCTTGTCACCATGGCCGTCTTTGGTTCATCACCCACAACAATTTGAACTTGATAATATCCTGAACGTAGGTCCAGTTTTGTGAAGAACTTGGCTTTGGCTAACTGGTCGAACAGATTTGCAACAAGGGGAATTGGATACTTGTTCTTTACGATAAGCTTATTCAAGGCCCTGTAATCCACACACATCTGCAACATTCCATCTTGTTTCCGTTGGAAAAGCACAGGTGCTCCAAATGGTGCCTTTGACGGTTGAATATATCCTGCCTCCAGTAACTCCTTTAACTGCTTTTGCAGTTCTTTGAGTTCCTTCGGTGCCATCTGGTAGGGAGCTTGTGCAGGGGGCCAAGCACCATCCACTAATTCAATAGCATGATTTATATTCCTCTTTGGAGGCAATTTCTTAGGCAACATAGGGGGCATCACGTCCTCGAACTCTTTCAACACCTCAGCAACTTGTTCGACAACTTCTATGACTTTCCCTTCCTTGACCTCCAGCAAGGTAGCCACATAAGTTAGATGACCTTTTCGTAGGCCATCTTTAACTTGAATTGCCCACAACATGGGTACAGCTTCTGGGAACTGTCTCCTTTCCCCTTTCTCAGCAGGCACAAAACAAGGGTTTGCTTTGTCCATGATGAACAATCCTTTCATTGAAGGCATCACAACAATATTCTGAGCTTGCAAGAAATTGTTACCTAGAATAATATCAAAATCATCCAGTAGGACAACCATGAAGTTAGCTATACCTGACCATTCCATGATTTTGATCTCTACTCCCTTCGCAACGCCTTTAATAGGCTTTGCCTCAGAATTTACCACTTTCATCCGGCCCAGGTTCTGGGAGAGAGTTAACCCGAGGCTTTCTGCCAAAGGAACATCAATAAATGAGTGCGTGGCACCCGTATCGACCATTGCCAAGACTGGACAGCTTCGGCTGATCACGACCTCCATGTACATCAACCCATTGTTCGGGGTTTTTGCCTGCTGTTGAATGGCATTCAACAGTCTTAAGGGATTGACCCGTACTTGGTCAGTAGGGTTCTCTTCTTCGACTATCAACGCCGCCAATCTTTCCTTCTTAGGACAGTCACAAGCTCGATGAGGTCCATTACAGATATAACATCCCTGGTTCGAGTTTTTGCTAGACTATCCTTCGTGGTTCGTCACCTTCTTGTCCTCATTCTTGTAAGAAGTGGACGTCTTCATAGAAGTTCCCTTCTTGCCTTCTTTGAAGAACTTTTTTTCTTTGGACTTAGCCTTCCCTGCATCAGAATTGGATGATGAAGATGTCGCTTTGAAATCTACTAGTGCATTTGCCACAACAATAGTAGAAGGAAGATCCTTGACTGCTTGTCTCCGCAACTTACCCTGAGTCCATGATTGCAACCCAAACGTGAAATTGAACAGCTTGTCATCTTCGGACATGTTTTTGATGTCTAGCATCAGTGAGGAGAACTGTTTAATGTATTCTCTCACTATGCCAGTTTGCTTCAATTTCTTCAAGGCATCCCAAGCAAACCAAGCAACATTAGTAGGGAGGAACTGATCCTTCAGTTTCTTATTTAAGGTCTCCCATGTTTTGATCTTGGGACGACCTGCTGTAGCGTCATCATCCACTCTGGTTCGCCACCAAAGCTTCTCGTCTCCTGTCAGTTATATTGTCGTCAAGCCCACCTTTTGTTCCTCTGGGGTACGAACAGTAGTAAAATACTGTTCCATATCAAAAAGGAAATTCTCCAGCTCATTGGCATTCTGGGTTCCACTGAATGCCTTAGGTTATGGGACTTTGGTCTTTGGTACATCCGACCCTTGAGGAACTTTACTCACAACACGTTTCAGTATTCTTATCTCAGTTGCCACAGTCTGAGCCGTGTCTGTGCATAGGTTTCCCATGACCCGAACGTCTGCTACCATCTCTTCCCACTTAGTTTCCCATTCTGTCATACGAGACTCCAAGACATCAAGTCTAGAACTCAGAATATTCATTTTGGGGTTTTCGACTCCAGAACCAGAACTTGTTTGAATGATATCTGCCAATGCTCGTTCAAACTTTGCAATCCTCTCCTTCAAGTCGTCAATCGCCTCTCGTGTGCTACCACCAGCCATCTCTCATGGCTCTGATACCAAATTGTCACAGGTAAGACGAATATCCCAAAATGTTTCATTGCAATATCAACCGTGTGCGGGCTAATGAATGTTATTCGGGGTTGGTTACTTCCAAACCACGTCCTTCCCGTGAGTGCACTAGAGTCTCACTCTTGATCAACAATCGAAACCAACTCTCAAAGCAACATCGATTGGGGAACAAGGCGTTGTCACATTGTACAGAGTATAATCGGATCAACACACACAAATAGGCACACAGATAGGCACAAAGACAACTTTGTTACTCAAGTAAATCAATTACAAGGTAATCTGGGCTAACTGTCCGAGTACAACCTATGGGCTTATATAGAAAATCGCCCTTACAATATACATCATTTGCCAACGATTCTAGGAAGTTATGGACAGTTCCATAACTTCCTTGATGGTCATTTCCATGCCATCTGTCCATGGTCATTTCCACGCCATCTGTCCATGGTCATCTCCATGCCATTTGTCCATGGAGGAAGTTATGGACAGTTTCCATAACTTCCCTGGGTGAGCATTCGAGTGACATTTGTCTCTGGGAAGTTCTGGACGGTTTCCATAACTTCCCCTTGATCAGCCATCCGAGTAACACCTGTCCTTGGGAAGTTATGGACAGTTTCCATAACGTCCCTTGGTCAGCATCTGAGCCGCATTGTTTGTGAGCATCTTGTCCATGGCACACTTGTCCCCAGCAGTTAGCATAGCTGTTCCAAGGTGCTCCCATGATCTTCTGTTCGTGGGAAAGTTATGGATGGTTCCATAACTTCCTTGGTGTGCTATCTCGTGCCACATGTCCTGGGTAGTTCCCCAACTGAGCTCAACTGCTGGTAACTTCCTCCCCAGGTGGCAATCATGCTTGTGTCCACGTACATGGGTAGTTGGTTACCCGTCCCAACCCCCTGTCTGTGCCATTCCCTGTTCTGCCATGCTCCTACATGTGTAGAACTTCCAGTAACCATCAAGTCATCCGACAACTGTCTGTGTGCAACCTGCTTCGAGATGCACATGCGCTTGGCCCTTGGCCTACCAAGCTAGGCATCATTCGATGATCCGGTTCAAGGGTTTAACAGTTATACACCTAAATTCCTAGTGGTTAGAGAGATATTAAATTTTATTAAATTCATGTGAACCCATGAAGGGATGGCCACCCAAAGCATGTGCAAGTCACATGGGTGGAACACCATGATCGGGTGCACCCCACCCTACTCAACCACCATGGGACGTCTTCCCTTATTTAATTCCATAAATCATGGGCTAATGTACCACACAAGTGATTCAGTACACCACCCATATGGGACGTCTACCTAGGATTTGGAAATCCATGAAGATTGATTCCATGCACTAAGCCTGTGATCCTATGCTCCGTGCCTCTTCTAAGCAAAATTGGTCCACCCATGCACATGTGTCTGTGAACACATGTGAACTAATCTAATTAGAAAGGTTTGAAATTAGGATTGATGCTCATTCACAAACCCTAGCCATCATCCCTACACAAGAAACAAAAATAGAAAGTGCATAAGGGAAATCTAGCCATGGCGCCAAATCTAGGGGATATGCCCACTTGGAGTGCCATCTATGGGTCTAGCTCAAATCAGAAAGTTTCCTAGAAACTAGATCAATATCTAAGACTATGATATGATGTCCCTCATGTGGTGATAGTGTGTTCACCAAAGCTGGATGTCCAAGAAAGAAAAAAAGGAAAAATTTCTGTGTGTGCTTGTGTGATGAACAAGCAAAAGAACCAAATGAAAAGGTTCTAAGAGAATATTTTCTCTCACTATGGGATGTCCAGAATGGTTATGGAAGGATTTTAGAATGAAGATATTCTTTAAATTTGAATTAGAAAAGATGCTAGAGAATATTCCTTGGTGCCATAAGAAAATAGACAAGATTAGTGATCCTTGTGCATACTTACCATGTCCCTCTTTTAGTGTTTGGAAACTTGCTATAGAGTGAAAAGCTATCCATGCTGCCCAAGCTACCTTAGGAGGTCCCCTTGGCCTTGGAAAAAAACTATAAATACCCCCCTAAGTTGCACAACAAGAGGGATTTCTTACAATAGTGCTCTCAAACTTCTTCTTCTTCTTCTTTTCCTTTCGTTTTCTTTTGTGCAAAGTTGAGAGACTTTTAGTTCCAGCATTTAATGATTATTAGAGAGTTGTTTTGCTAAGATTTAAAAGCACTAAAGTGAATGGAACCTCTAGTGGAATTTGGGGAAGGCATCTCATTTAAGGTGCAAGTTGCTTACTTAAAAACTCTTTTCATATTTGAGCCATTAACATTTTCTTTCTTGTGTGGCATTTTTGTGTTTTCTGAAAATCATGAGGCATGTTTTCACTTTTATTTTTCAGTATTTGGGTATGTTTTAGTTTTGATGAATATTCAAGATCATGCATTCATAATGCTCATTTCATGATAGTATCATGTTTAAGAGTTATTCTAAAGTTCGGTGCAATTGAATGGTGAGTGAATTGTTTTGCAATTTATTAAATTTTAAAATTTATTTTCAGCTTGTTCTTATATTCTAAAATTTTGTTGATATTTCATGGATGTGAGATTTAAGATGAGAAGATGGTGATACAAACCACGTACCATCATAGTATTTAATACCCTAAATTCTTTGTACTCAATTAAATGAAATTTATCATTTAATCAGTGAAATTTGGGTGCAAAATGAAACTGGGCTCATTTTAGGACTAAATTTAGCAGGTTCTAAAACTCTCATTTAGTGCCCCTTAGGGACCCAAAACAACTTGAAATGAAGTAAGGTGGTATGAACCAACTAATGAGACAACATATCAAAAAATTAGAACAATTGGTCGAGGTTAGGGTTTTCATTTGTCAAACACCCTTCAGGGGTTTAAATTAGGAAAGAATTGGCATTTAGGGTACTTCAGGGGATCAAAATGACCCAAAACAAAACAGAATGACATGAACTAACAAAATGAATGACATATCCAAAAATTAGAACAATTGGCCAAGATTTGGATTTTTATTTGCTTAGTGACCTTAGTGGGTCTTAAATAAAGAAAGTTTTTGAAGGAAAATCGCATAGGACCAAACCATACTTTAAAATGTGCATTAGGTTCATATGATTCCAAAACTATAAGATATAAATCATAATTCCATGTAAATAAGGAGATACTAATTTTTATTTGATTTTTGTGAACCCATGAAGTCATGGCCACCCCTAACATATGCAAGTCACATGAGTGGAACACCATGATCATGTGCACCCTACCCTACCTGAAGCTCCATGGGACGTTTTCATTTTTTGAATCCATACAAAATGATCCTATGTACCATGCAAATGATTCAGTACACCACACCTATGAGAAGTTTTCCCATGGTTAGAAACCAAGACAAGTGATCCCATGAACTAAGATAAATAATCAAGTGCACCCATGCACCCTAAAAACATCTACACCATGTGTGTGTGCTCCACATGTGCCAAATTCCAAATTAAGAGAGTTTCCTAGGATTCCTAAGACCTTGAACTTATGTCCCTTAAGTCTGATCGTGTACTCACTAGCCACCTTTGCTAAGGAAACAATTTTCCAATAAAAAAAATGCCAAAATTAGAAGTGTTTCTATGCATGTTTATGTGATGAGCAAGCAAGGAAACTAAAAAGGAAAGATTCTATGAGCATAATTTCATCTAATAGGACGTCCCAATTGGTATTAGGATGATTTCTATGTCTAAAATTATTTTCTAAATTAAATAAGAAATTAAAAAGAGAATAAAATATTAGCTCATATGAAATTAGCAAGTCTTAGTAGTCCCATGAGCACACTTGCCAATTCCAAAGTAATCCATCCCCTCTTGTTTGGAAACTTGCCCAACTTTGTGAGCTGCCCTAGCTTCCCTAGATGCCCCTCTTGTGCTCATGAACATCTATATAAACCCCCTCTTGCTCACTTTCATCTCATCCTAAAGTAAAGAGTTGTCACTTCCCTCTTTGTTGGTTTTTGCCCTCTTATTGGCACCTCTTCTCACTTCTCTTTTCTCTCTTATGTGAGAAGTTCTAATTTCAGTCTTATAGTGAGTTGTTTTGAGTGATTTTGTTGGCATTTGGAAGTGCTTGAATGTTCGAAACCCTTGCTGAAATTTTTAGGAGAAAACATTATAAGGTGGAGGGGGATTTCTAAAACTCCTATTTTACTACTTCAGGCCTTTAATGCATTCTTGTTTTCAGTTTTTTTATCATGTAATTTTATAAATTTTAGCATGTTTAAATTTCAGTTTGGAACATGTTTGATCATGTTTTAATTTCAGCTAGCATGTTTTTATATTTTAAATTCATGCATGATAGCATAACATGCTTAGAAACCATGCTTAGGCTTATTTTTGAGTTTTCTAGCATGTTACTTGTATTTCTCATGTTCTCTTGATTATTTTAAATTATAATATTAATTATTATGATTTTATTTCATATTTATTTAAATTTAAATATGAGAAAGTGAAAATAAGAGCCACGTACTATTATAGTAATCTAAGTGATGCTATGAGTGTTCTTTGCATATACTTAGTGTATATAAGTAACATCACTAAGTGTGGATGTATTTTAAAATACTTGGAATGTGGACATGTGATCCTTATTTCCAATGGAATGTGACAAGATGAATTGTCATTCCATCCCAGAATAGGAGTATTTTAATGAAGAACATCAAGGGTTTAAAACCCCTTTTGGTCAAATATACAACTCTAACGTATAAGATATTGTTTGAAACACTTAATGTTTGTAAGTGATTGAAATTAGATGTACTTTTGACTTAAATTAGTAACTTAGTTGTTTAGTGAATGATCCATTGGGCTATGTGCTCACCCATTCCTTTTATTTTCCTAGAAATTGAATTACATGAAGACTATGAATTTTTGAAAGTCTATTTTTTTTAAAAAAAATTCATATTGTAAGGGCATATGTCCCAAATTTTGAATAAAGACTTCCGCTGAATTTTACTTTTATTTTTGAGTTATGTACTCCCCTTTTCATTATTTGAATTTCAAGCATGCATCCCTTTATTTTATTCAATAAATAAAGATTAAAGTTTTTCTTTTCTCTCTCTTATAATAGTCTTATTAAATTAGAATTAAATTATTTGGGTTGTGTGCTCATTGAGAAATAATAAAACTTGAGATAATAAAAAGTGATGCAAGTTGTGTACTTGTAAATGTAACATTGGATCCAATTCATCCTGTGGTTGAACTTAAACCTACTTCTTGGGGGTTGGGGTGTTACATAGTAGACACATAGTTGCTATGGGTGTTCTCTTCTTATGATTAGTTCATAAGGTTTGTAATACCTAAGTGATTGGTTGGTGGGTTAGAGCCCCTAAGTCCAAAGTCTAATGAAAATGGCTAAGAAACACTACAACAAATGACACCTACAACAATGTGCAATGTTTGTTGTTATACCCATACGACAATGTTTATGGTGATGTTGTCGATCATAGTATTGTTAAATGGCCGACTTTTTTTAACAATGGTCACCAGCTTATTGTTGTAAAGCGTTGTGTATCAATCTAAGAGTGAGGTTACAACAACGTTTGCCCTTTGTTAAATGATTCAATTTTTAAAGACATATTCGACAACGGTCACTATGCCTGTTGTTGTGGAAATGTTATAACAACAGGCGAACGTTGTGGAAAGCCTAACCTTTAACAACGGTTATGAGCCTGTTGTTGTAATGTATTGTGTATCAGTCTAAAAACTAAGGTTATAATAACGTTCGCACATTGTTAAATATTTCAATCTTTTAAGACATATTCGATATTGGTTATCGTCCCTGTTGTTGTAGACGTGTTATAACAACGGGCGAACGTTGTGGAAAACCTAACCTTTTAACCTTTCAACAACGGTCAAGTGGTTATTGTTGTATGTCCATTACTTAACAACATGCTTGTGCCCATTGTGAAAGCTCTAGTATTTCAACAACAATCGTCTGCACGTTGTTATATCATGTATTTTACAACGAAAATTGAACATTGTCATATCTGTCAATTTTTTTTAATCATAAAAATACTGTAACACCCCGGAGTTTTTAAACGCACACAACTCGAAAATGAATTTTAAAAATTATGAAATAAATGTAAAAATGTGTGAAAACATGTTTTAAATGACTATTATATGATA
>JAJIYU010016688.1:0-12139 GCA_030144865.1 Tinospora cordifolia | reverse complement strand
TTCTTGTTCTTTGCATTTATATCATTCAATTATCATGTTGCATGACCAAGAGAGTATGCTCTGTAGTTGCGTCTTGTACGATCTTCTACATCAGAAATCGAAAGTCGTTTTCTTGTTTGAGAGAGTATGCTTTGTAGTAGCGTCTCGTACGATCTTCTAAACCAGAAATCGAAAATCTGTGCTTATGTGGATTTATCATGTTATACTGTTGGTATGTTTAATTGTGGTCGAAATATTTATTTACTATGCTCTTGCACATGAAAATCAGATTAAATAAGAGTTCAACCACGTATCTGTACGGGAGACTTTCTGTGTTCCATGTAGAATTGGAACTGGCTGTCAATACTGACACCAGCATGGAACGAGTTTCAAGAATGATTCCACTGGAAATGGGTTTGAGTTTCAAAATTGATCTCTCTCCCTAGATCTAGAGCACAGAGAGTATTCCCGTTAGGTCTAAATTATGACTGAATTAATATATTGGTTGAATTGAATTAATCTCTGAAAGTGTTTGATCTGCTTGCATTGTCTGGTTGAAATAATGAATTAAATAGATGGATTGATTCACTGGGCTTTTTAGCTCACCCCCTATTTTTCACAACAAGAAATTAATCAGCTTGCGAAGAGATTTACCCATTAAAAGTTTTGATTTATTTCAATGTAGAGCACATCGACCCAAGTAAAATCATGTATTTTCAACTTGGAATTTATTTTTCGCAATAATGGATTATTGTACTCGGAATTGTCGAATGAACAAATGAAGAATTTTATTTACCATGATGTCATTTTGTACATAGACTAATGTACACAGGAACCTTAATGCATTTGGGGTCTAAGAAGAAGAAAATGTAACACAGGCCCGTCTCCCGGACATCCCAAGATCTTTTATCAAAAAAAGTTAAACCGTCAGATGACGTGGAAGATGAGGCTTGTAAGGCGGGGTGTTACAACCTTAATCAAATGGGAGTTGGTTCAAGTGCTAGGAGACAGAGGAGGTATATGGATTGGAAGTATCTGCTTGCAAAACATGGCTCTTTGCAAGAAGTAGGTGTGGAGGCTCTCCCAAAGTCTAGAAGATCTTAGGCCATGAGTTGTGTCAAGTAGGTTTGTCAACGTGGGGCAGATAGCCATCTTATTGCATTTTTAGGGGGTGACTCATTATGTTTTTTTATTTTTTTATATTTTTTTCTTGTATACTATTTCTTCGTAAGTTATATTCATGATAATTATTTATTCTCAGGATAAAATCAGCTTCATTTTATTATTATTATTTTATATTTTTTAGGTTTATTTATAGTTATTGTTGCCAGTGAAACTTCTTGTAATTTGGGTTAGTTTTGCCCACTCTTGTTGACAACTCCATTGTATTACAAATGCAGCACAACTTTAACCATATGCCATCCTACCATTTCACCTAAAACATAAACTCCTTCGGAATTTACATCTACCATATCTAATGATTAAGACTCTTAGATGACATGCATATATGATATTTTGTCCATAGATGAAGGCATGTAATATTTAAGTGACTAGAGCCATTGTATAGCCCAATACCGCCTGTCCGCGACAATGCTAGTATTTTTGTTCCCTTATCATCAACTGCTGGTTGGTTTGACTTTGACCAAACAATATCAACAAGCTTAGATGGATAGTAGTAGCATCCTGCAATTTGAAGATAGTTCTTGTGACACCGTTTTGCAATTTAGGAGTAAACAGATTAAGATTACAACAATGCTATATGGTTGGAGTGTTCTAGAGATATGCAAAACACGCTTAAAATTGCACTGGAGCACAATATCACTTATGTTTGCATATTCTTGTGCAATTTGCATTTCCATTTCCAACAGAATCAATGTAAACATAGCACATGATCCTGGAGGAATTATCATATAAGAAGCATCCTTGATTATTTTCTGGCTTGCAGTAGTATGGTTCAGGTCTTAGATTTTGGAAGGCTGATATTTCCTTCGAGAGCTTACTTATAGTATTTTTGTTGGATGAAACTCTGATAAACCTAATATAACATTGTGTAATGTTCTATGTTTTCCCCATTCTCCAAAAAAAAAACATCATACTGCTCTTCCCTGAGAAGTAATGCTTTCTACGAAGGGGAGAGGGATGACATATTAGAGGAGTTCAATATGCTTTTTTAGCACATGTTATGCACCAAATCATATACTATGAGAGTGGAAAAAGAACCCTCTATAAGGAAGAATATGCTTTCACAAAATACACAATGAAGTCCAGTACAGACTATTTTCTAAGTAACAACCATCTTTTATGCTCCTTAACTATTACCTGACAAGGAAAATTTACATTTATCTTAGATCTTGTGAACACTGCAACCAGTATCTTCTGATGTTGAATTCTCATTCCAGCTTTCAAATTCAGATCCCCCAAACACCAATTGCTTAATTCCAACATAACTGTCCAAAAACAAATGAGACTGGGAAAATTCAGACACACACATTGAAATTAAAACAAAAAAAAGGCCAGTTACATCAAATCAGATATTAAAATTCCACAGTACATCTTCTAATCATCTTCTAAATATAAAGACGCATCAAATTCAGTAAAGCCCAAGTAAGATAATAAGCTTACTCAGAGCTTATCTGTGTGAGTGCATTTATCAGAACATCTAAAATTAATGGTTCACTTGTGCCTATATCCACCCTGTTGAAATTTGACAAGAATTATTGATGGGAATTGCGTAAGTTGAGACTTCAAAAAAATTATTATAGAATCAAATTATCTGACAAATACGTCTTAAGTTTGTAACTGAGATCCATACCAGACACGTCCCAAATTTTCTTGAATCTCAAAGTCACCAATGTTATAAAATGTGCCTGGTGCCACATTTGCTCCTTGAATAGCATCATAGTTTGGTCTTTTATCCATTGGAGATTGTGACAACTGAAATATTCAATCAAAAATTTATAAATGTAAGGCACATGGAAAAAGAATGGCAATGATGTGAAAATAGATGTAAACAGGGTTCTCGTTATAGACAGTTCTTTAAAAAACATCCAGTTTTCCTTGAAAGAAACAAATCATTGACCTCAAGTTCTTTTATCATTTCTCTCTTTGACTATGGCACAGCTTTTAAATGATAGAATGAACACACACACAACTTACCTGCATGTTCATGGAATTGCATCCACCAAGACGTCCAACAATGTGCCAAGACCTAATTGTCTGCATTTGCATGTAAGCCATGCGATATCATTGGTCTGCTCATTTATGGAAAAATCAACACAGTTATAAAAAGAGATACTTACATCGCATATTAAGCTTATATCACTGGGCAAAGGAGCATTGTAGAATTCAAACCATATATACGAGTTTGAGAAATCAAACCTGATAAAAAAAGGAAAAAAAGAAAAAAAAAAAACAGACAGAAAACAAGTCAATATGATAAAAATAATAAAATTCAAAACATGTGATCAAATTATTAACCGGATTTGATGAACAGAAGTTTGCTCTTCACGAGTGAGTGGCTTTCTGATATCTGGTTAATCTTTACTTCTGATCATTTCTAGGATGCATCTCACATTTCTTTGAAACATGGCCCTTGGATCATAGAGCTCCTTCTGTATTGAGGTGCATGGAATCTCAGACCCAATCTTAGGTAGAAAAGACATTCATAAGGTAGAAGACCTATGGTACCATGGTATACAGTCAAGAATTCCTAAAAGGTGAAGAAAAAGAGAATTTTGGTGATTTGGATTATTAAGGAGTTATTGAATAGCGAGGAAGTTAAATGGACTACCAAATTTCCAATTCAGAAAAAAAAAAAAAGGTGGGTCAATTCAGTAGATTAGATTGAGAAGAGGTGAACTAGATTGGCTTGGCTATACAAAGAGGTGAGAAGGACCAAAACTTCAGTGAGCATATTGGCAAGTTAACTATTGTCAGACACATAGGGAGTACAAATCAACCTACCATAAAGTTTCTCTTTAATGAAAGTCAATCATTCTCTTTATTCTTAGTTCAATATTGTTGAATTGGGTTGCAGGCAATGCTAATGGCAGACTTATCGTCACAATAAAGTTGCACATGCTCATCCAAACTTATCTTCATATCTTCCAAAATTATCTGCAGCCATAGTATCATCACTTGAAATTCCATTTCAATACTAGACCTTGCCACTACATTATGTTTTTTACTTTGCTAAATCACGAAGTTCCTACCAAAAAGGAACATAAAATATCTTGAGTTGATTGTCTGTCAACTATTGAACCATGACAGTCGGCATCTGTATATGCATCAACAACCACTCTTTTGCGTTTATCAATCCTAGAGTCTCGTTTAAGATACTATAAGATACAATTAGTTGTTCACAAATGAATGTTTTTAGGGTTGTGCATCAATGATTCACAACACTCATTGCATATGCAACATCTGCTTTTGTGAAATATGAAGTATTATCATGGAACATTGGGGGTTTGGAGCGTGGAGAAAAGAGAGGAATGATAAGGATGATTAGGAGAGGTTTTCCAGATATTGTAGTGATGAGCAGTGATGACGAGACAACAAATAGGTTAGATCCAAAAAGAGTAGTGATGAGGAGACAACAAATAGGTTAGATATGGAAATCTAGCTTTTAAAGACTGGGTATCTCCATCCACAGAGGTCCCTCAGATGGAATTATAGTAGCATGGGATTCAAGATCAATATAGGTTAAAGGATACGATGATAGGTGCCTTTTTCTTTCTCGGTGTGCAGTAAAGGGAGACAACAACAAGATTGGCTGTTAACGGGGGTCACAGACCTAATCTATCAACCCAAAGCATGTTTTTGGAATTAGATTGCAGAATAAGCAATTATGTGGAGAAAATTGGCACCCCGTTGAGAGATTTTAATACCCAAAGAAGTTTGGAGTAGTTTAACAACAGTCTTAACAAGGAGCATTCAAGAGTTCTGTCAATTAATAAAGGAGTTGGAGTTCATTGATCCTTCGATTAGGGATGCCACTTACATGGCCTAGCATGCAGACCGTTCTCTTTTTGTAGTAGGCTGGACAGGTTTCTATTTACCTGATGTCATAGGCTTATCATTCGTTTCCTAGATTTGCCCGTGCGGAGCCTCGAATACACCTATTATTGGCCAACCATTCACACAAACTCAATGCATATAACTCAATGGAATTCTTAAATACATCGTTGTATTGGAACCTTAGATAACCAGCTCGTTTAAGACTATGGGATAACTCAGGCATATTGATACAAAACATCGCCCTTGAGTATGCATGACCGTGATAATTGTGGATAGCTCTCCCTAAGCGCATCTCTCGTTGTATGACTCATCTGATTGCATCCTATCTAGAGCACACTCTAGCACGATGGCTCGAGGTAGCTCAATACGTCCAACACGGACATCTAGTGGCATACTGGTAACCGGTGTCATATACCCAACCCTGAGTCCAAGCGGAGCCTGCACCTTATGCCCTAAGCGGTGTCTCATAATTTACCCTAAGTCATGAAAACCATCTACATCCGCTCTAGAATGAAGATAATCGGCTCTTTGGGTTGCGCCAAAAAGAAGTGCTAAAGATAATTTATAACATGTTATCAAGGAAGGTTGGACCATGTCCCTCCCTATAATAGACTTTAAGCTTTTTCTCTATTTTCAAAAGAAAACATAAAAAATGTGAGGCCAATCATACTGGGCCTTTTTATAGGCTAAACGAACTCTAATCATGACGAAACTTCACGGATCATCTAGTTTGGTTACGGTGCATGTCCAGACATGACCGTTACAAACTACCCCACTTGAAATGTCGATGCCCCCATTGACACTATGGTCGTATTCACCTCTGAAACTACGCATAGCGGTCCTCACCTATTGGTTGGTCCCTCTTGCACCAGTTGACCTTCGCAACTCAACTCTTGTGGTCTCAACTTAAATCTAAAACTCTTTTCCATTCAACATCTCTCTTTGAGAACCACTGCATTCTTGCTCTAGGTAAAGTATCTATTATAGGTTGCACCTTTGTGCCTCCTTATGCATATAGGTGTTCTTCACCCTGTGCCTATCTAGCACTAGTGCCTCGAACTGTCTAATGTATCCCTCGGATGAGCTAACATTTACGTGATGTAGCTCCACGCTAGCATCTCTGTGCTCTCCACCTCTGTGCATACTCTAATTTTCAGAATATGGTTCTTCACCTTGTGCCTCTCTAGCACTAGTGCCTCAAACGTCTCATTATACTCAATTGTAGCAACTTGTGCCTTTACGCTTGCACCTTTGTGCATAATCTCAGGTATATGTTCTTCACCTCGTGCCTTTCTAGCACCAGTGCCTTGAACATCTCAGTATCATACTCAACAATTTAGGTTGCACCTCTATGTATAACTAGTCACATATCGGTCCTTCACCCCATGCCTTTCTAACATCAGTTCCTCGGACATATCTAATCACACTGCTATTCTTCACCCTATGCCTCTCTGGCATTAGTACCTCGAACAATTAGTGTATTCGCATTTACACCTCTATGTGCATTCGAACTCTAGCACCAGTTCCTCAAACAAACAATGACCTATCGGGTCTCTTTGCTCATCTAGCACCTCTGTGCTTGCACCATTGTGGTTTTTTCACTCTGTGCATTCTCTTGCACTAGTCCCTTGAACAAGTTTCATCCTGGAACAACAAATTACTCAAATGCTACCCCACTTGATTCTCGACCCAACTGATCTATCCGGCATCACCGTTGTGTGACCACCATGCTAACACCTTGCCTTTGATGGAGCTTCTCGCAATCCCTCAACCACTGTCTTCACCCATTTAGAACCTATCACAACAACTGATATGTTGGCCAATTATCGATTCTGCTCAATCTGGTCTCAAGTGTTCACTCTACCTGAACTCGTTTCAAAAGTGTCTGAATATGACAATCTTGAACTCTAGTCCCTCGACCATTGTCTTCACCATGAGAACAAGCATTGCTTCAATCATATCCCATTTTGCCTCTGCAGTCTCACTAGCGTTCTTCACCTCATGCCTTTCTAGCATCGATACCTCAAACAACTTGGCATTTTGCACCTTTGTGTATCTATCGAGTCCCTTTCTGATGTTCTTCACCCCATGCTCACCTTGCACTCGTCCCTCAAACAATCTTGCACAATTCATGCTGATATTGGTCCCTACTTTTGGCCACATCTTGCACCTCCGTGCGTATGCTGATTTGAACTGATGTTCTTCACTCTATGCCTCTCTAGCACTATTTCCTCGAAATAGTCAATATTCAAGTCAAAATCAGGTAGGCAACCATTCACATAATCAAACCTTTTATCACCACTGTGATTGTAGGCTTCAATCGCCTGTACTCGATTCTCCTTGCTTTGACTCTCGAGCAAGTGTTCCACATGAACCATGATGCCTCCATGATGCCTCTTTAGCATCATCATCTTGAAGTGCTCCTCAACCTAAGCATATGTTCCCACATGAACTCTCAAAGTTGCCTCTGTGCCCACTCTACACATATCTCTTAGTACTCATATCACAAGATTTTCATGTCTGCCCACGAAGTACTAGCTTCAACTCATATCTCTATCGAAAAAGATAAGACCATTATCTCTATTCTTCACCCTGTGCATCACTTGCACTAGTACCTTGAACGTTCTTTCGTGACTCACCAATCCCTTCTCGTTACTGTCTCCTTAGACACTCAAGCAAGTCTCCCACATAATGCCCTTGCATTGGAACAACCAACTCTGACAGCCAGTGGCCTTTTCTACTACTCGAAACCATCACCTCTTAGTCCACAAGCTCTAGTACATCACTTTGTGTTCACTGAGATCACTGACCTTGTGGTAACTCGTTTATGAGTTCTCATTTCTGTATGTTGCTGCTTCATCCCTCAAGATATATCTCATGCTAGCAGCCATCTCCACTATGGATTCAACTGTGTCATAGCTTAGTGCCTTGTAATTGCACTTCGGACAACGATTACCACAATCTTGGCCCCTCTATATCATGACATTCACCCTCGCGCATGCCTTGTCAACACTCTTGAAGCCCGCTTTGCTTCTTTCATTTGACTCAACTTGGCCTCTACATCGAGTATCCATTCCTTAGTTAGCCCTCTCTAGGCATTAAGTAACACCTCTATGTCCACCCATTCCGGTTCCCTTGCTTATCACAACAACTGTGTGTGAGGTTCCTCTATTAGGTCGCATCGCCTTTGATAACAATTTCCCTTCGAAAATATGTCCGTGCACCACTTTCCCCACCGAGAAAGATGGCTCTGATACCACGTGTCTCGGGCTTATCGTTCGTTCCTTAGATTGCTTGTGTAGCGCCTCGAATTGACTTATTTTTGGCCATCCATTCACACAAACTTGAAGCATATAGCTCAGTGGAAGTCTTAAACACATCATTGTATCGGAACCTTGGATAACCAGCTCGTTTGGGACTATCGAATAACTCAGGCATGCCAATATACAACGTTGCCCTTGACTGTGCACTGCCAAGATCACTGTGGATGGCTCTCCCGAGCACATCCCTTGTTAGACGACTCCTCTGAGTGCATCCTATCTAGAGCACACTCCAGCACGATGGCTCGACACAGCTCAATACACCTAACATGGACATCAAGTAGTATACCGGCATCGTATACCCAACCAAGAGTCCCGACGAGCCCTGCACCGCACACCCTAAGCGATGTCTCATAACTTACCCAAAGTTATGGAGCTGTCTACATCTCCTCTAGAATGAAGATAGCTGATCCTTTAGATTGCACTAAGGAGAAGTCCTAAAGATGACCTATAACATGTCATTAAGGAAGGTTGGACCACGTTACTTCCTATAATAGACTTTTACGCTTTTTCTTTATTTCCAAAAGAAAACATCAATATGCGAGGTCAATCATATTAGGCCTTTTCATGGGCCTATCGAACTCTAATCGCGATGAAACTTCACAGACTTTCTAGTTTGGTTATGGTGCATATCCAAACATGACCATTACATTGGAGAGGTGAAAGGCTCTTCCCGCATAACAAGCAAGAAGTGCTTGACATATTGACATCAGATCACAAGCCAATTCTCCTTGACAGTACCAAAACCAAAACAACAACATTTAGATTAAGAATACATGGCGTAGTCATAACAAGTTTATGAGTAATTTTCAACTTGGGGGTAGTCATTGGACATGCATGGATGGGATGGACACAAATTTATTCTCAAAGTTAAAAAGTTAACAACGGTCATCAAGCAATGGGTTAAAGAGACACTCGGGAGAAGTGGAGCAATTCAAAAGGAACAAGAATGACTAATTGGTAATCTTGACAAAATGGAAGAGCATGGTTAAAGGTCAGTGACGTTGAAGGTATTCGGGCTAAGCAATCAAGCTGAGCTAGCAAAATTGTGTCCAAACGATGATAGAATGGTTATACAGAAAGACAAAATGAAATCGCTTCAAGAAGGGGATGCGTCAACAAAGTTTTTGCATGGGTTACTAATTAAGGAATTAGAGCATCATCTCCAAAATTGAAGTACAAGATGGTCCTTCATGAAGTAGGAGGAGGGGGTCAAGGTGATTGTCAACACTTTTAAAAGACTTCATTCATATAATATGCAGGAGGAATGGGGATCAAAGGAATTGATTAAACCCTTATTGAAGAAGTGGAAAGTAGATGGTTGGAAAGACCTTGCCGAGAAGATGACATAATATATATAATCCATAATGAGTTGGAAAGACCTTATTGAAGAGTGACATAATGAATTGTTAACATAATATATATAATCCATATTAACATATATAATCCATAAGAATGACAATTCACGTAGCCTAAATGATTTTTGCCTAATTAGTTTGGCGACTATCTTGTACAAGACGATAGTTTCAATGTTGGCCTTTAGAATTTGAGCAATTATGCACAAAACAATTGAAAAATATCAAGTTGCCTTCATTCGAAGGAAAGGAGACTTTAGATGCGGACCTCATAGCAAATGAGCTTGTGGAAGATTACAAAACAAGGGAGAGAAAAGGAAGAGTCTTCAAACTGGACTTTACAAAAGCATATGATTTAGTAGATTGGTCTTTCATAGAAGTTGTACTCAAACAAAAAGGCTTAAAATCAAGTTGGATTTCTTAGATTCATGGATGTGTATCCTTGATAATGTTCTCAATAATAATAAATGGGAGACCAGGGAGAAAGTTCAATTGAGAGCACGGTCTTCAACAAGGGGAACTAAGCACTTACTTTTCACATTATTTGTGATGGATTGAATAGACCGATGTCTAAAGTGAGGCAATATGCTTCAATGTGCGGCTTTGTGATAGGGAATGACAAAGTGGAAATCACACTTGCAATATGCATATGACACTTCAGTCTTCCTAGAAGGTAAGGAAGACAATGCCTTGCGTGCCATAGATATTGTACATTGCTCTTGCAAACTTGCGAGCTAAGTCAATAGTAGCTTTCACAAATAAGGTGAGTTGCGTGGTTGGATAATGGGCTATGAAATATTTGGGCCTTCCACTCGACAACAATCCGTTGGTAGTATTATTTTGGGACTCGTTACTTTCTAAATCTCCAAGAGGACGGAGGGGTGGAAAAGGGCATTTCTATCAAAAGAGGGAAGAATGACTTTGAAGCATTTAGTGTTAGTAACAATTCCCTCATATTACCTGTCTATTTTCAAACTCTCATCCTTAGTTGCTTGGCAAACTATATTTTCAAGCATTTGGTACAAGCCTAATTCTCTCAAACCATTCAAAAAGTTGAAGGAAATTGGATAAATAATATTTTCCTTTATAACTGGTTTTGTACAAATACTTCTATTTATACAATTACTTTAGGTGGGAGGGAAACAATATTGAATCAAGGCTTTTAGGTGGCAGGGATTGGATTTAATGCCACCAAATCTCCCCTTTTTTTGGGTCCCAAACCAACCAGCGTAAGGTTGGCTCAATTAGGTTGCTTGGGTACCAACATTGTCGAGACCCCATCAATGACTCGACCAGCACAACAACATGACATGTCAACCACTTCTTTACCCGCTTCACATGCCCAACACATACATGATTCAAGCAATTTCAGTATATATAACAAAGGTCACACACAGAGCGTATAACTTAATTTTTGTACATTCAAATTTATATTTATATATATATATATATATATATATATATAGATATATATATATATATATATATATATATATATATATATATATATATATATATATATATATATATATATTCATCAGAGTCATTTTTATAGACAGAATAGAGTTCTACAAGTACATCAAAATAAACTTGATTGATATGTGCAAGAAACTACTCAATCCACACATCCAACCCTACTCAATGAGCAAACTTTTTCCTTTATCCAATTGGGAAGGACTTGTAAAATGTAGTAACAGAGAGTGATGAGCCCAAAAAAACCATGGGG
Source organism: Tinospora cordifolia (assembly GCA_030144865.1). NCBI lineage: Eukaryota > Viridiplantae > Streptophyta > Magnoliopsida > Ranunculales > Menispermaceae > Tinospora > Tinospora cordifolia. The sequence goes on along the minus strand of JAJIYU010016688.1, from coordinate 743 downwards.
CTCAATGAGTAGTAATTTGATTTATTTACTTAACCTTTTATTTACTTATTGTTGTTGCATAATTGGGTACTACATGCATTGCATATTGCATTGAGATAGGACTAATCGACAAATCTTCAGATGTGTCAACCTAGCTTCAGGATGAGAAGTTTTGAAGTGTGGACATTGGATGTGATAGTCCTAAGATAAGAGTACGGATCTTCAGACGTGCCAACTTGGCCTCAGGATGAGAGGTTCTGAAATGCAGACATTAGATCGTGATAGTTCTGAGATAGGACTAGGCAAGGACACGATGCCATATGGGTTGTCGTAGGCCGATTGACAAAGTAAACACACTTTTTACTGATACACAATAAGGACTCTATGGAAAAGTTTAGTTGGTTGTATGTGCGTGAGATTGTGTGACTTCATGGGGTTCTAATGTTGATAGTCTCCGATAGGGGTGTTTATGATGAAATCACAATTTTGCATTTTTATCTCACTTTTTTTTTAATAATTTTATAATAAAATAATAAGATTTTAAAATAAAAAAATAAAAAAATAAAACATTTTTCTCATTTTTTTTAAATTCTTGTACTATTTTCATTTATTTTTAATAAGGTCATTTATATTTTTGAATATGTGGATGTCTTACTTGGTCTTCAAGTATCTTTAGAGTTTTCAGGTAATTGATTTTAATTGTCTGGAAGATCCACACCTCATATCTGTGCATCAAAGGCTTGATACGAAGAATTGCAGTGCTA